>JAOEFI010000001.1:7075294-7090229 GCA_034621735.1 Anopheles plumbeus | reverse complement strand
GGGGGTGGTTGAATTATGAACGAGAAACTGCCCACATCATCGCATCGTATTGGCGCACTCGCTCGTCGGTGTTCGATCAATATTCTCGGACGATCGGTTTCATCCCCACCGGAAGCAGCTTGGTGGGCTGGCGAAGGCTTTGGCGCCCAGCAGAGTTAGCATAATGAAATAATCATCTGCCCGCCTATGAAGGCGCGATTGAAGCTCTCCCAGACTCTTCTCGCACGTAGTGTTGGAGATGATCCGTAGGCTTCGCGGAAGCATCCGACACCGGCGGTGGACGCTGGGGAAAAGGGAAAGATGTTACGCGGCGGGACGATAATTATCGTACCCGTTGGCCATTGCTCGCCCCAAGCGTGGTAACGCACGATGGCACATAGCCTCGCGGACAAACATCGCGTTACGCTGCAACATGATGACGCTGGTTAATAGCGTGTAGTAATAGCGGTTTAGTACCATAGCGGGATTTGTACTAAAGTACAGCGTTCTTGTAGTGTCCGCGATGTATCGTAGGAGAAGAAGGCTAGGCTCTTGCCAAAATCGCATACTGCGATCAAACCTGTATACTACGATCAAAATCAAATTTCGGACTTATAAATAAAAAGCGAGCTTTGCTATTGGTTCGCTGTGTACCAGCTGTTTCTTTGCCAACTTCTTGATAGTAATATTGTATATTTTACTGTGAATTTGTTTGCTGTAGAAGAAAATAAAATTAGTGAGTCACATTAGTTGAGTTATAAAAGTTAGTTAGACATACAAGCTTTGATTGTCTGTCTGACCATTGTCAAAATACAGGTAAACAATGTCAAGGTTAATTATTGCCAGTGTATACAGTTAAAAGGTGAATATTGTTATTAGCTGAAGCTCATGCAAATATACTGACTAAAATGTGCTTGTAGAATGGAAAACATCAAACAAATCAACGCAGAATCAGTGTACGCCGTGAATGAACAAGGGAATCCGCCGAATTCACAAGCCGGCTTTTTTGTTTAACATAGAGACTTTGTCAAAAAATGGTGGCATCCGTCTCTTGGTACCTGCCGAATCTGCCAACACCTTCGTTGGGACGCTTCAGGAACAACATTTCTGGAAATAGAGAAATAGCAGCGTTTGAAAATCGTGATTGCTAGTGGGAATGATTCTTTCGTACTGTATATTCTGCATCTAATATTTACGAAAATAATTCTTCAGGACGGATGCTGCAGCTTGATACCATAAGTGCCCTTCTGAAATCGTAGCTACCTGGGAACGTACTTGAGTCGGCGTTTTCAGTAGGGTTCGTGAATCTGTGGGAAGATCAGCTTTAGCTTCATCCGCAGGATTGAGCATATTCGCGGACGAACGGCGCTTGTGCTTTCGCCTGTGCGAACCTGTTGAATCATGTAAAAATTGTACATACCGTCCTTTTAATCCTGAAAAGGCCAAGGTTGTCCGGTTGGCGCAGACGGAATCATTCCTAGTCAACCGTTCTGGTAATTTTGTCTAGAATTCGACGGCATCGGCGATGAGTGCTGAAATCAATTCTATCGTTCGACCTCTTTGACGCCATTATGAATTACCTGTGTTCAAAACTTTCTGTTAATAAAATATATCGCTAGAAGTACTCGCTAACTTACCCAGTAATCTTTCAAAGCAACACAACTTCGTTTTTAATATTTAATTTCTTTTCGATAAAAGACTATTAGAATTTGCCACATCCAATATTAATGTAATGTTGATGGCAACTAGATGACAGTAGCGAATATTTTCTAAGTGTCCGCGCTCGATTGAAAACGCAAAGGCCCAGAAGAGCGAGACGGAAACCAAGGTGCGAATAAGATGGTTGGATCCAACAAGCGCAAGTATAGAGCCACGGGGGTGAAACGCAGAGAAACGGGATGAAATGATATGATGTTGGGAGCGTTTTGTCATTGCGCGTGTCTCAAGCAATTTACGTGAGTGTAAGTGACGCAAACGGATTCCAGGACTAGAGCCGTCCGCGAGGGCTACGTATTTTTGCCGGTTTCATCCATGGGCAGCCTTGCAGTTGGTGGCCAATCTCGACTCGCAGGCGTTTCTCTCTCTCTCCCTCTCTCTCCTTCTCCTTCTCTCTCTATCTCTCTCCCTCTCTCTCCTTCTCCTTCTCTCTCTATCTCTCTCCCTCTCTCGATCTCTCTTTCTCTCTCTCACGAAAATGAGAGAGTTGGGGCCTTTCACGCGGCTTGGGGACGATCCTGGATGCGCTTGCTGGACCAGTTTTTACCGTACACTTTAAGCGCACCGCCCGTGACATACATTATACGCGAAAAAGATATCAGGGGGCTACTCCACGGTTTTATAATTGGCCATGGCCTCCGATCGTATACATCCCGGACCAGCCCAGGAGATGCACGTACATATCGAGCCATTTACGGAAACGGGAATGCCATTATCGCTATGATTTCCATTTGTCCATTATCTTTTCGCACTCCTGAACGGCTCATCGGGGGTCACATTTCCACATCCGTACCAAAACAGGCTTTTTCACTCATCGTTCTTTTCTTTCTCCTCTTCTTCTTCATTCCAGCAACCCGATTCAACGGCAGCAAAGGACAACGACTTGACGCCCAGAATGATTATCAGGAGTCCGAGCCGTTTCCGGCTCGACCATCTTACGATGGCATTTTTAGTAGTAACGTTAGCATTAGTACTACCAACGGTCAATGGCGGTAAGTAAGCAAGAAATTGGCAGACAAGTCGTTAGGTTTGCCGGACACTTTGTTTATTTTTGTACGGCGTTCGTCCAAGCGAGCATGTCAAAAAACCTCAGCCCTAAGGGCCCTGCTTTCGAACTTGTTGAGCCGATGTATTCTCGTTTCACATCGGAAGCGACGTTTCACACCAGAAACAGTCTCCTTCATCGCAGTCTGGTGTTTGTTTACTTTTGCAAACAATAAACTAGGCAGTAATCGACGCAACTTTTGGCACCGAAATTAAACGTTTGAAGCGCAACCAGCCCAGGTGATAAAAATGTCGGATTTCAGTTGAGTTGAAATTCCACCACGCGTTCGTGCCATCGTCGGTATTGCGATGTGAGTGCAGAATTGGCTGGCAGGTGTTTGTTTCTGTCAAAATCGTCAGCATATCATCATAAATTATTCGAAATTTCTTGTGAGTTGTCCGCGAGTGTTGTTGTTGTAACCACAGCTTGAACGAGAAGGGGAAAGGCGCATGATAAGATGATGAAGTTCCCCACAATGCTGCCGATGATTCAAACGGCTCTTCGATCGAAATTAACCAAAATCAGTTTTACTATGTGGCTCGATGCACATACACACACTCACACACACACACACACACACTCACATACGCACACACACACTTACACACTCACGGGAAGGGTGAATAATCGAGTAAACGTAAGATCTAGCCGTTTCTGCCATGTGCGGCCCCTGTCAGCGACGTTACTCCCCAGCGACCCTTCCGTTATTTGTTTTTGCGTCGAGCGAGTGTGCGAGCACGGGACACACGCGGGCGTTTATTGAATTTCATATCTGTTGTGATGAATGAAAATTACATGTCTGTTTGCGTGTAATTAACGCGTCATGGATGGCTATTTCTTTCGGACGGTACGCGTTCAACCCCCGGTAACGGAAAAGCGAAGCGGCTCCGAATGTCCCCTTGTTGTCGAAAGAACGCCCCGGCAGCATCACAGATTACGAGCGGGTGGACCAATGGCCAATGGTCCCTGGGCGGTTGCTTGTTAGATACAGGGGTTTTCTAATCGATAAGGGGAATGATTGAAATGATTTACTTGCCATAACGGAGCACGCACCCACAGCGGAAACCATTGCAATATTCACGTCTTGAGGGAATATAGCATACATTGTTGTACATACAGCAACGGTTTCTTTTGCTTCACTTTCTTTTGGATACGAATAACCCCGTAGATCCTATTCGCCCTCTGCTGGCACTCACTAGTCATATTGATGGTGTGCTTGCAAGGATGAGCTGAGATTGGAATGAAAATATCACACTTGCCGTAAGAGGCTAGCGGAGCGAGCAAGGGATGTTTTCCTAACGGTACAAACGAATACACCAGCAGGCAAGAGTGCGAGATGCGCGGCTTCAGGCGTGAGGCGACAAACAAGAAAGCAGAAACTCCACTCAAACTGGTCCCGCGTCCCGTCGTAAGGCAGGGCTGCGGGAGCACAGTGCGGAGGACTACATTTTTCACGTACCTAATCACGTAGGATTCAGAGATAAGCCGAAGCCTTCCGCTCTGCAACACAGCGAAAGCTACGCGGTACTGCAGTTAATAAGACCGGCAATGCCAAACGGGTCCCCTAGGAAATATTATCACAACCTTCGCACGGTACCGCAACACTCCCCGGGTGCGGAAGGCTGGGCGCGTGTTCTCAGCCTGGAAGATTGCCAAATCCCACAGTCAATTAAAATTAACACATCCGCCATCTCGACACGCACCAGCGTGTTGGGCGACGCAACGATGGATAAGGGGTCCTACAAGCGGACATTTCCTTGCTTTTTTATCTTTCTCTCTCTTTCTGTTTCTCTCAAGCCACGCCAATAGTCTAAACTTTGCCCGCAGGCGCCGGCTGCACGAAAGGCTGCAACATAACAACGTCCGTAGTTGGTGCGAAATACACGTCCCTGCGGACGGCTCCCCTTCTATCTGTGCGAAGGTATTATATAGCCACCAATTTCCTGGTGTGTTCCTAGTGTTGCTACAAAGTGGTGTAGTGCCTGGAGTGGGAGTGGATGAAGATTCCGTAATTATTCTGACACTCCTGAGTATTTCGAACGGGCATCATAGCGCCATAAACGTACATATAGATGAGCTATTATATGAGCGTCCGGAGTTCGCCAATGTCGTAGCACTGGTCGTGTCGTCCTGCTTGTCTCCGCTGGCATAGTGACAAGTTGCTTCCGAACACGGGCCTATGAAATGTATTCATGTCAAACATCCATGACAAATTTGGGTTATACAGTCACCACACATGCACTAGAAAGTTGTGCGTTCGTGTTTTTGTCAGCCAATCGATTTGATATCGATGTTCGGTCTTGATCGAAGCATCATGCGTTTGCCTACAAACACTTTGCACTAGGACTAGGTGTTGGACAAGAAATTCAATGCAATGCAGCTTACTAACAGTGGCGACCCTACCGTTTGAACTAACTGGAATTCCACGAGATAGCCCTCGGGCGACACGAACGCTGCCTCGTATAAAAGCCGAGGAGTGTCTTAATTCGCAGGACCTTGCTTTGTGATGGTGGTGTTTGCAATGTTTTCTCTTTCTTTTTCTGTATGCTAGATGCTTTAATTACGTTGTCTAGGCTATGTGGGCGAGAAAGCGCGCCTTCGGTGCAGGTAAGCCCCAGGAAGTAGTGTGATTGGTTTTGAGGTGACCTGATTGAAGACAATTGCCAGCCGCCATTGTTACCATGAGTATACTGGTGACCTCCGTTCGCAGTAAACTCTGGTTGAGTTTGCTCGTCAATATGCTGCGGAAGGGTTGTACCTAGCGTAGCCCTGGCCAAGAAACGCAAACTTCTCCAACAACGGTTGGCCGATTGTTTCGGGCATCCGCTATGCGGCGGCGCGAATCTGTTTGCTTTACTTCAATGAGCTTGTTGGCCATTTCCTTCATCACCAGTATGACACTCATCAACCGCGCTCTATTCGCAGTGGAGTGTTGGCTAGCTGGTATTTTCGTTTGTTTAAAAGTACACTTTCCTCCTACGCGCGAAATAATCTTAGAGCAGGGCCAGGTCCATCTTCTGACTCGGTGATCCCACTGACCGACGTTTTTATGAATACTGCGAGGTTCTTCTAAATGCAGGGGAGACAATAGAACTACCCTTAAACCGAAAGAGTCGTGAGAACGATTTGCTCTTCACGCATTAGAGAAGTGCGAGACATTAAAAGTCACCTAATCAATAACGCCCTGGCCGCAACATCGCAGGTACAACAAGCAAAGTATGCTTGTTTTATTGACGGGCGAATAAGGTGCTTATATTTTTTCTAGCAGCAAACAGCATGCTTGTCTCAATGATTCGGCGATGCGCTAGTTTCCAGATGATACTTATTCAACTTTTGTGCTCCTCTGAAACAATACATTGCAGCCCCGATGTATGAAAGTGAACAAACCGAGACGGAAACCTACGGCGAGTCGACCGGATGCTACTATAACTACAACCACTACGGCGAGGGCGACCGGATCATGACGAACGAGCCGTGCCTGAACTGTACGTGCCACGATCGCATGCTGATGTGCTACCTGCGAGTCTGTCCGTTCACGAAAGCGATTGGGCAGGACTGCACGATCGAGAAGCGCGAGGACCAGTGCTGTCCAGTGATCACCTGCCCGGAAGTAGAGGTACAGCTGCTGGATCACCAGACCACGGCCAGCCCATCGACAGCACTCGGTGGAATGGGATCGACCGAGGTGGGCGCTCTCGACCAGTACGGTTGCTCCATCAGCGGAAGGTTCTATCCGGAGGGAGCTCAAGTAAGGAATTCTCGTTGGAATGCTCCGACGTAAAACCAGTACTAAATCATGTACTAAATATGCTGAAATGTTTGCTTCTACTACACCAGGTGCCATCAAACTCACAGAAACCATGTGAACTGTGCTACTGCATTCGCAACATGACGACCTGCGTGATGCAGGAGTGTACACTGCACATCGATGGCTGCAGTCCGATCTACAACAAGGGAATCTGCTGTCCAGTGAGATACGATTGCGGTAGGTCTAGCCTGACGATGCATTCGCATACAGGGCGAATAGTAATTTTGTGTGTGCTTCTCTGGATTCTCTACAGATCACGAAAAGGACACCACTCTAATGCTGGAAGACGGAATCACCACCACGGTACGACCGACGCCCGGCTTCATCCTCACGACCCCCGCATCATCCGCGGTTTCTACGGACTGCGTGCACAACGGGGAGACGTACGCCGACGGTGCGCTCATAATGACCGAAAAGCCATGCGAGCACTGCTATTGTATGCGCGGCGACATCGTGTGTGCGGTGCAGGAATGCGGAACGCCACTGGAAAACGAGGGTAAAAACTGTGTTGCGTTGCCACCGGCCGCCGGTCAGTGCTGTCCGGATAAGTACGTCTGCGACGGTGGAGCTGCTACTTCGACGACTGCGACTTTCACTACGACAACGACGATGGCAGCGATTGACTTAGACGACGTGCAAGAAGAAGAGAAGGAGAAGCTTGACGATGACCAACCGGCACCGAATAGTCAGGAAGCACCGTATGCAGCGACCACATTCCAGCCGCCCGTAGGCACAACTCCGACGGGAGAGGACAAATATAGCGTAGCCTCGGACGAGAAGGAAGGCGAGGATGATCAGCAGCTCCAGCAGCAGGAACACATCGTGCCACAGTTTGACAATGCCCAGGAGGACGACAGCGACGATGGGGAGCAGGATGATGTCCAGGAGTTGGAGAAGCCCCAAGAGACCGAAAAGCCCGCTTATCCGACGGTTACGGCTCGACCATTCGAGTACGAGATTGAAAACGACCACATTCCTGGTCACGTGGGTCCACACGAACATGAGAATGATAAGCAAGAGGTCGACATCAATGTAACGCCTGATGTTGACGCTCCATCATCCACTGTACGACCGGAGACAACCGAAACACCGAAACAGGATGAGGTTGCTGCGGAACTACACGATAACAATACGCTGTCCAGTGATGCTGTCGTGACCATCACCACTCTGGCAGAAAACGATAAGGAGCATGTTGCGAAACCGGATCGCGACGAGGATCACACGCCAGTGCCAGCTTATGGATTAGACGACCATGCTGAGGAGGTAACGCCAGTGCAGTCCTTGTTCGAAGATGCCAGCTTGCAGACCGAAACTGGGGAGTCGTCAACAGCTGGCGCGGTATCCGAAGAGCCGAGCGCAACGACGGTTCCTCCAGCAATGGTGCCATCAAAGACTTCCGATGAGAAGGATAACCGGATTGAGGATCATCACGACGAAGACGAAAATCAGGTCAAGCCGGCAAACGTAGAGCAGGATGAGCAAGAACACGCATCGAAGGAGGGAAGCGATGATGATCAACAAAGCGCTACTACTACGATGGCTGCCGAGCGAGACGAAACACCGGGAGAGGTATCAGAAACTTTCACGCGTGCCCCACCAACCTTCGACGAGTCTACAAGCATCGTACCAGTCGACAAGAAAGAAGAGGAACAAGTAATAGTGTCACAGCCGGAGCAACCGACTATGCTGGACGCAACCACGGAGAAGAAGGAGCCCGCACACAAGGCTGATGACGTCCCCCAGGCTCCGCAGGAACAGGACTTTGTTGAGCTGCCGCCAGCGGTCGTTGTGACGGAATTACCAGCGATACCGGTATCGACCGAGATATCGACCACAACCGAGCAGACGCCAGAACCGCCAAAGGACGAGATTCTGCCGAACATGCCACTTGAAGCGGACTCTCACGTGCTGGATGAGCCGACTACCACTGAGCATGTGGTTTCGTTTGGCGATCGCAAAGAGAACGATGATCAGAAGCCACCGCAGCATCCGCTACAGACGGATGACGACTTCAACGAGCCGGATGAAATGAACACAGTAATTCCGCTGGAGATGGACGAACAGAAGCCACAGGCGGGTGACAGCAATGGGCAACCTGACAAGCAGCACGAAGTCGAACAAGAGCACGTTAAAGATGATGCACATGAATCCGAAGCGGACGACAGCGCTGAAGATGACCTAATTGGCGAGGAGCACTTGCCTCAGGAAGTGCCGACGGCTACGACAGCTGTGCACGATGAGGTGCACTCCGAAGAGGAAGGACCGGACGATACCGACGTCGGTGAAGGCCTAGATAAACTGTTCCCAGAGTCCATCCCCGGTGAGGGAGACTGCCTGATCGATGGGGTGACGTACGAGAATGGAGCCAGCGTGCCCCCGAGTAGCAAGTGCCAGGTCGCGTGCCGTTGCGCCAACAGTATTGTCCACTGCGAGGTGGTCAGCTGCGATCCGGCACCGAACGCCGACTGCACCGCTAAAACGAGCCTTCCGAGTGAGTGTTGCCCAGTCTACAGCTGCCCGAAGGAAACCTCGACGACTACCGCTGCCTCGATCACGACAACGGAGGAAGCGGATGATTCGAAGGACGAAGACGCTAGCAAGGACCACGAGTCAGAAGATGTGAGCAGCTCGCTGACGACAGAACTGGATGCATCCGGCAGCAGCGGTTCGATCGAAAGCTCGGACGTTTCTTCTGAAGCACCCGGCACAACCGTGCTCGACTCCCAGTCCCAGTCCATAGATCAGGATGAGGAAGACGAGTCTGGTAAGCCATCGGAGGCAGAAAACGATAGCGCCAGCTGGGACCTAGACGACGATATTTTCCAGCCACTACACCCGCAGCAGCCAATGTTCGATCCAATGCACATCAACTACTTCGCCGGCAACCGCCCAACGACCGCGCAGTACGACGACGAGATTGTGCTGAGCTCCACGGCACCAGCGACGTCCAAGCCTGCCGTTGAATCGGCCACTGGCAGCAGTTTCGTGGATACTACCGAGCAGACCCACACCCACGATGCGCATACCACGCAATCCGCATTAGACCGAGACGATGAAAAAGACTTCATGACACCATCAAGCGTTGTCCCGGAACAGAAACCGGAAGACACGGAAGAGAAGGAGAGCGACAGCCAGAAGGAGCAGGATGGTGAAGTACCTCAGACAACTAGCAAGGCGTTTGCCGATGACGAGAGCACCACCACGGCCAGTGAGTTCGCAGTGCTGCACGTGTCTACGGGTTTGTCTGTAGATGAGGTTGGAAAACCAGAATCAAGCACGGGTGCTTCCATGGAAGAGGATGAACAAAGTGAGAGCGTCACCACGCAGCGTGCTATTGCGCATGCAGTCGAGGAACAGGAAGCAAGTACGCCTGTCCCCATATTATACGCAACCACACTCAAACCTCAATCGGAGGATAAACTAGTGGAGGATGTGAAACAGGAACCCAGCCCAGCATCGACTACGGTTCGCTCTGTTGATCAGACAGTTGAAGAAGTAACGCAACAGGAAGAGAAGCCCAAGGATGATGAGCCTCAGGAACAGCAGCATGCGGAAGACGGGGATGCGGCTAGCACGACGGAGGGCACCGATGAACTACTTTCGGATGACACTAAAGAGCAGACGTTGGGTGTCATCCACCAAGAGTCGACCACCGTCCGACTGTCTGATGTCGATTCAACGCCTGAAACCGCCACGGTACAAGATGCACCAGCACCTGTGACGGCATACGGAGACAAACGCAAACAGGAAGTGACCACCATTGCAACAACTGATGTGCAGGGAGATGTGGAAAGCGACCAAGAACAGTCGGGCACGACGTATGCGACGTATGGATCGTATGCAGCGGGTGATGGTGAATCGACGGAAAAACCGCAAGCCCCAGAAGCAGACGAATCCACGTCGGGCATTTCGGAAATCGCAACGAGCACGAAGAGTGATCTGGACGAGGAACCCGTAACCATCGCAAACGAGTTCGAGGAGGTTGCTTCATCGTCGTCGGCCGCTCCAGCTACGGACGATAAGGTGTCGCAAGATGAGAAGGTGCACGGTTTGGACGAACTGATTCCAACGACGATCGCTACAGTGAAGGGAGACGGCATGGGAGAGGAAGCGCATGAGAGCATAACGCAAACTTTATCGACGAGTACTAGTACGGTCGGACCGACGAAGACTGATGGTTCCGACGATTCGATAGTGTTCCGTTTGGAAGATGACGAAGAGAGCAAGCCTGCCGTAAAGCCAACACTCGAGAGTGTACAGCCAGCAAAGGCAGCGGATGAATCGGACGATGACAACCTCATCAGCCCGATTGAGGGTGCGGAGCACGACGATGGATTCCATTTCCCTCAGGAGGATGATGACGCGAATGAGGACGAAGAAGATGAGCAACCAATCGTCAAGCCCACGCTCGACGAAACGGTTCAAGAAACGGTACTGCGCGAACCGGACGATCAGATCAAGGAGCATTCAGAGGTTCAAAGCACTAGTGGAGCAAGTTTGACAACCGAGCGCGACGAGGAGGTTCGCACGACAAGTGTCCCGAGCACAGTCCGACCGAGCGTGGTGCCTACCAGTGCCGCACCGCAATCTAAACCAGACTTTGTCGAGGAACCGCAACCGGAAAAACACAACGACGAGAGCAACGAAATCGACGTAGACTTGCAAGAGGATGTATCATCGGACGCGGTGAAACCGTCGAAGCCGGTCGCATGGTTTGATGAACAAGAGACCCCGTTGGTGTACGATGATATTGAGGAGACCGAACAGCAGACGGCAGCTCCGGTCGGGACGACACAGACGACCATGCTGACCGAAACGCAGAATCCGGAACACGAAGAACAAAAGGCTCCAGTGCCAACAACAGCGTCGCCGCAAGACGACCACAGGGAACAGTTTAGGCCTGCCGTGCACCCTCAGCAGGACGTTACGGAAGATGAGCAAGAGTCTGTGGGCAGCGACGAAGATAATGTGACTGGACACTCGCAGGCCGCGACATCGTCGCCATTCAGCACCGCTTATCCACCGGTGAGCGCCGAACAGGATGACGTGAAAGACCAGGAGCAGGTGGAGCAGAAACCAGCGCAGCCTGAAGTGGATGACACTGCCCAGACGACGGTCCGATCGGAGGAGAGTAGCAGTGTGCAGGATATCGAACAGGTTACCACGTCAGGGCCGGTTGTTGCGCAACATGACGAGCAGGAATCAGCGGAGGAGTTAGAGAAACCTGACGATATCGCACAAGACAAAGAGATGACAACAATGGCGGCGCCGCTGAAAACTGAGAAGGAAGAAGCACAGCCTGACGATGGGGCACAGGACAAAGAAGATGCGACAACCGAGATGACGCTGAAAACGGACATGAAGGACGAAGAAAAGCAACCGATTGAGCTAGTCCCGGCAGCCGACGATTTGGTGCTCGACGTTACTACACAACGCGCGGCAGAAATCGAATCCTATAGCGAAAAGATTGACGACGCCGGTGTGGACAGGAAAACGGAAGCCCCGACATCGGACCGACAGACTACGATTGCGCCGGTGCAGGATGGAGAAGTGCCGCAGCCCGCCCTAGATCCCGTGGATGACGAAATACACGACGGTAGTCCAGAAACCGACCAGGAAGGCCAGCAGGCGGCCTCGACCACGGACCCGGCTACGGAACAGAAGGATCAGGTTGGTCCAACCACCATCGTGCCGGTTGGACATGTCGTTCCCGAAGATGCTGATGAAAGGACCACAACAGTTGCACCGGAACAAATGGACGACGACAAGGACAAGGGCAGCGTTCTACCGACTGTGGCCAGTGCGGCTGAGAATGATGTCAAGCCGGAGACGCCAGAACACGACGATGCCGCACACGATATCGAGGACGATGAATTTGATCTCAAGAAGGAGCAAACGGAGCAACCGGAAAGCGACACGCTGCATACAACACAAGCAACCGTGTCCGAGCAGGAACCAGACGAGCAGCAACAGCAGGAACATACATCAGAATCGGACGCGAATAAGGCTGAGGTAACGACGACCAAGCCAGCCGAGTTTGATCATGTAGAAGGGGAACAACAGGATCCTGCAGTCACTACGGCCCAGCCAGCTGCGGAAGACCAACGTAAGCCATCGACGACGGCACCAACCACGGTTCCACCGTTCGAAGCGGACGAAGTGGCGACATCCGAGCCAGCCCAAGAGGAACCAGACCGCAAGGAGGACAGCACGACAAGCTACCCAGCGTCACCCGTTCCGGAGGCGACCACTGGTACTATGGAAGCGTCGCAGAAAGATCAGAATCAGCAAGTCAGCGAAGAGAACAGTACCCCGGTGAGAGATAATGAAGCTGAAGACGATGAAGAGCCAGGCCCAGCGACCACCGAACGCACACCAGTGAAGGTAGTGCAGGATGAAGCAAGCACGGAAGAGGAGGAACCACAGGATCATGCGGATGGTGAGGGCTCGTCTACTACTGCATCGCCGATTGCAGCTCACGACCACACGACCCAATCGTACGAGGGTGATCACGAAGCGCATGAAGCGGACGATAAATCTACTGTACCAACGCCAACCAGCACGGTGGTATCAATCGTTTCTGATGCGATCCAAACCGACGACCTGCACGCCGATGACATTAGCGCTGCCTCGGAGCAGCCCAAGCCACCGGTTGAAAAGGTGGAGACGCCAAGTGATGAGGTTCCAGAAGCGACAACAGCAGCGCCGACCGTATCCATGGAGCCGGAGCGCGATCAGCCGAGCGAAGAACAGACGAGTGAGAAGGACCAACGGCCACTTGCACCAGTAAGTTCGGAAGCCGATGACCGCGAAAAGGACAAGGCGAAGGAACCGATCACTGCCCCTGCACCGGCTATACACGAAGAGGAGGAACCGTCGTCCGACTCGGAGGAAGAGTACGGAGGAGAGGTACCGCAGACGGATGATCTGAACGCCGTCGATGATTCCTCGGAGGAGAACGTGGAGGCGGTCGTGCCAATGCTGGTGCCAACAACGGTCCAGCCGGTGAAGGCTCCCTCGATCACACCGGCCTTGGGAGAACCGCAGAAGGACGATGCACCAGCTGTGGAGAGTACGACGCCGGTGGCACTGGAAGCAGTAACGTTCGCTACGCACGCTCCCGAGTCGGACTCACAGATGACCGAGCAGCCAACAAAGACACCGGAGCACCATGAACAGGTACCGGTCATAACGTCACCGAGCGCCGCTTCATCCACGACCGTCGGTTCTGCAATTGCCGATGGCGTGGAAACGGAAAGGCCGACAGAGACGTCTCACGCCGAGGTTACCACAACCGGCACGGCTGAGCCAACGGCGGCTCACGAGGACAAGGAGCAACAGCACTCCCAGGCACCAGACAGCGAGCAGGAGCTTGCGGTCAGCCTGGTATCGACTACGAACACACCGACGGAGTCCCCGGAGCCCCACACTGAGCTGACAACGCTGACAGCGATTCAGGTGACCCAGAAACCTTCGCTGACTCAAGACAAGCCCCACGAGGAGCAGGAGCAGGAGCAGGCGTCGAACACGACCGCACCACCGGCCGTACCATCGGTGCTGGACGAGAAGTTCGACGAGGACGCACCGCAGGTGGCACAGAAACCGATCGTCCCGGCTGGCGACGATGAG
This sequence comes from Anopheles plumbeus, assembly GCA_034621735.1. Lineage (NCBI taxonomy): Eukaryota > Metazoa > Arthropoda > Insecta > Diptera > Culicidae > Anopheles > Anopheles plumbeus. The sequence continues at coordinate 7,076,052 of JAOEFI010000001.1, read as the reverse complement.
GTCCAGAAGCCGCTCGCAAGCGCCAGCTCCGAGAGCGACGACGAAACGCAGACGCCCGTAAAGCCGACCTTCACCGGTGACGCCACGGACGAGGACGGCGAGCAGCAGAAGGTGCAGGAACCGTCGGTGAGTACCGACGGCGCCGCGGAGGCGGCCAAACCGGATGAGCCGCCGCCACTGGCGCAACCGGAGACGGTCGGACCGTCGTACGGGGCACCGGGCCAGCACTACGACAGCGGATATGGCCACATGCCGCCGCACTACCCGCCGTCCTCATACGAGGACGATTACGGCGAGGAGGAAGATCCGGCCGCGTTCGGTCCTGGCACATGCCGATACGGTGGCAAGCTGTACGTGTCGGCGCAACAGATCCCGCGGGACGATCCGTGCGACTTCTGCTTCTGCTTCCGCAGCGACATCATCTGCCTGCAGCAGTCCTGCCCGCCGCCGATCAGCGGCTGCAACGAGGAGCCTATCTCCGGGTTCTGCTGCCCGCGGTACGAGTGCCCGGTTTCGATGGCGACCGTGCTGAACGTGACGACGAGCACCACCACCACCACGACAACGCTGCCACCGCACTTCCCGTCGCACGTCTACAAGGGCAACGTGCAGAAGCGCGGCTGCCAGATCCAGGGCAAACCGTACAACGTAGGCGAGATGGTGGCTTCTGCTTCCGGGCCCTGCATGCGTTGCACGTAAGTATTACGCCTGGGAGAGAGAGAGAGAGAGAGAGCGAGAGGGGGGGGGGGGGGGGGGGG
>JAOEFI010000001.1:7059204-7073872 GCA_034621735.1 Anopheles plumbeus | reverse complement strand
CCCCCCCCCCCCCCATTAGATTCAGGCGAGATTTATGCAAAGTCATCCGCAGCGTAAGTAACGTGCGTGTTTTCGCACCATTTGACTCGCCCAAGCATGGAGAGGTGGGTAAAGGGGCAGTGGGGAGGGAGACCAAGACATAGTAAGTAAAATACTCGTGTCTAACGTGAATCTGCTGCCTCTGCTGAAACTTTTAAAGTGAACCCAACTTATAAATAAAGCCGTTTCCTCTGCACATAGCGAAAACGTCAGCTGTTCAAGAACGAACAGCAAACGTCCCCGCGCTACGTGACCTTCAAATCATACGGCACCCATACTGGAACCGCAAAATCAGCTTGCATCAAGCAGAAAATGTTCACGCAGTGTGTGTGTGTATCAGAGTAAAGCAACACTGGCAACCGGTGCCGGTTCAGGAGGTTGCGTAATAATGTTGTTATGCTAGAGGTGTATCCGCTTCAACTTTCGGACACCGGCACTGATGGAAACTGATAGCACAACTTTCGTATCGGTCGGTATCTTATCTTTCGTTGATCCTTTCTGATATTTCGAAATTGAACGGAAACACCCAAACCGAGCTGCTCCAATGGACTCACCTTCTTGCGGAAGCGCTGGCGGCCGGTGAGCACGGACATGACGAGCATTTTCACGACCAACACCGCCGACCAGAAGATGTACGCACGGAACACCTCATCGTTGATGTTTTGCAGAATGTTCGTCATGTTGAGTGCAGTTTTGATTGCTGTGTCGGACCGTTCACCTGCGGATGTTGATGGTTGAAACCCTGGCAGGTACCAGAGCAAATGTAATGAGCTTTGTACTCCGAAAAACACCGTTCTTGCCGCGTGCGGTGTTACTTACCCACCGTCTAGATGATTACTGACTGGCCGCGGGCCGCGATGCGCATGCGATACTCCTACAAATTATATACGCTGTTCCCGGCTGCCGTCGTGCGAACACATATACAACGACACTGTATTCCATCGAACCCTATCGGCAAGTACGTCGACAGCCTGTTCGAGTATGCGTGCTATTTGCGCCCCCAAAACTTAAAGGGCCGCTCGACTGGCAATGAGCGCTGTGGCTGGCAAGCAAGCAGGTGTAACTTAGGCTATGGGTACACTTTGCAGGCGTATGTTTTATACGCACGTCAACGATTCATTTGTTTTGGTCCATAAAGAGCAGTGCATACACAGGTGAACGATGCTGAACCGCTTCAGCACTCTCTTCCCAGGGCAGCTAGCGTACGCGTGTGCACTAGACCCGCAGCATTAACGATGTCGTTTTAATTGCTCTTAATCAACTTGTTTTGTTAACGTGCTTTCAGAATAAATCTAAAGTACTAGTACGGGGCAAAATACCAAATGGCTCACTTTCCATAGGCACTTCCATATATCACTGTTAGGCAAATGCTCGAGACTCTAGAGTAGCTCCAAGGGTATGGTACGATCATTACGTATTCAAACCGCACCGTCTTGTCGAAAAAATAGGAGTCGCTGCACAGAGCTTTGTCGATGTGCTGAGCCTGTAGTTAAGCTACTATTATTACCGTTATTAGAGTGTCTTAGAACCGGCAGCATTAATTGTTGCACCTCAGGAAATGCATGGTTTTTATTCAATAATATAAAATAAATCATACATACAATCGATGTACCTAACAACTAGATCTGCTTGCCAACTGACGTACACGAACAATTGGTGAAATTGCGTGCATTTATTGCACAACAGGGTTTTTGTTACATACACAATAGTTTCTAGCTCCTATCTCATGCTGAATTATTCGGTAATCAATAGTTAATTTGGTATGCTAAGCGTTTAGTGTCGTGACTTTATAGGTAAAGGTATACAATATTATATATCACACATTGCAAAAGGAAGCCGTGTTGCTTGCTTGCTCTACTATCAATACTTGTACACCACTATGGTCGAAGAAATCTGTGGGACGAAGGAGCTAAGTAGCTCCTCGTTCGGTTCGTGATGCCCGAACCGTCGAAGATAGTAGAATAATTTACCCCCTTTCTACTAGTGCTCGGCACATTAGTCTCTACCGTACAGGCTATAGTTAGTTGGGCTTACCACTAAAAGATGAGATTGTCGAACCACTGCCACCGCTTAGATTGCTTTTCATCCACGACATACGATAGGCATTTGCCTCGACTCCTGTAGAAGAAGATTTCATTCGATATGGTAAGATGGTACCGTCGCGGTGGTAAACGAGGATATGCAGTACGCTACCTTTTGGTGCAGTTGACCTTGGGGTGCTCGAAGCGGAAGCACTGTGGTTTCAGCAGATTGAAGTACGTGTAGCCAATCTGGCGCGACACGAGCGTGTTGGCGTTTTTCAGGCAGTTGAAAAACTGTTTATCACAGTCACAGTGCGACCTGTTAGGCCGGGAAAAAAGAAGAGTGGGAATCACTATTTGGACTTTCCTTCCTGATTCCGTCCGGTCGAGCGAGACGAGTTCTGGCGTTTCTACGTGGTATGGAAGACCTCTGTTCTTTATGCTCCGTGCTGTCACAATCGCGTTAATGTTGCCGTTTGCAGAATGGCCAATTCGCTCACCGCAATGTGCACACCAGGAGGGTCGGTACAATCGCGGATTCGATTGGGCCAATTTCCGCTATTAGGCCAAAGCTGTCGGTACCATGTACATTACCACACGACAGGCTCGCCGAAGGAAGCAACCTACCGTGTAAAGTGACCGTTATTCTTCAGTCGATTGAACTGCTCGCCGGCGGCGATCGTGATCGGGCAGAGATCGTGCGCCCGGCAGCAGCTGTCGGTGAGGTAGAAGAACCCGATGTCGTCTTCACTTTTCGCCTGGTTGCCGTCGCCACACCAGACCGTGCCCGGGTAGATGGCCTTCAGCTTGCGCTTGAAATTGTTGAACAGCGTGCCGATCGTGCCGGTGGAGCTGCCGGAGGAGCTGCCGGGCGTTTTTCCCCCTCCATCGGTACCGGCCCCGGCAGGGTTGCCCGTCTGCCCGCCGGACGTGTGCGATCCGTTGGCCGCATCTTCCGGCGCTAGCTGCAGCTGGCCATCGTTCAGCTGGTGCGGTATGTTCCGCAGCCCCTTGGAGGTGTTGACGAAATGCGGCTGAAACCGGTGCGGCGGGAGCCGCTGAACGTTGGTGGGCGGATCGGTCGCACCACCACTGTCCCTGTTCTGGTAGGCCTCGATGAACTGCGACACGCCGAACCGTTGCAGCATGCCGCGGACGAACTCTGAAACACGGGTTAAGGCCGGTGTCGCCGCCATCACTATCAGATCGTCTTCTGAGGTATCAGTAGGACGGAGGATGCCCGGCATGGTGCGGTGCGGTTTCGGTGCGATACGGTGCGGGTACGTTCCGGATAGGACGTGTGCGTATGTGCGGACAGTGGTTGACGATGTACAGTTGAGAAAGGATAGACGAGAGTGAGTATCAGGAATAGTGCACAGGAATGGGAGCTGCCACCCTGTTTAACCTTCAAACACATAGACATAGACCCGTAAATGAAGGGGTTGTGTGTACTAGAGTACCTTCGAACAGACAGACCCGTACAGTCGTGATAGGATCTGTGGCACCTTACAGAGTAACATTCTTTAAACCTATTTTGAAAGGCAACACGCGGAAGCCACGCGAGTAGGTGGCAGTAGGCAACACGTAGAAGCACCGGCACCAGGATGACGGGGGGTGTTACAGTGTCGGTCAACAATTCTACTGGTTGTTTAAGGCCTGCAGAGCCGCACTCTAGCCGTTCGCTAGAAACGGTTCCTTCGAAGAGTGTAGTGATGCGACACACGGACGCTCGGCCCGAAGCCGCCCGGCGCACGGCTGCTTTCATTTCGAACCCGTTCAACTGCAACGGCCACCATGGTCCAATGTTCCATGCGTGCGCGATCCATGCTACCTTGCGTGTAATTTATTATGTCGCTTTAACGTTATTTTTCTTTCTTTTCTGGCTGCCTGTGTATGTTCGTTTCGATTGTGTTATGGCTCGGCGTCGGCGTGTTCAGGAGAATGAAAAGACGCAAACAGAAAAAAAAAAATCCCTCCGTAACCATAACATTTACCAGCCCCGCAAACCCCGGCGGCATCAAGGTTTGCCATTTACCTTTCGATTGGTTCGGCAAGGATAGCTGGTGACCGCTCCGGTCTTCATCGACGCCGGCACTATTTGGAGTTACAACGGTTACATCGGAAAATAAATCGCTACCGTCCAACTGCGCTCGCTGCAATGAAACCAACCAGACAGATGCTTATGACTTGAGAAATCTAATCACGATACAGCGAACAAGACAGGACCCCGTGACGCTCGATCGTGCAGAGCCGAATCACTGGGAGTGGCGAGGTGGGGTGAGGCTGAGCCGCATTTCCGGTACACACATGCACCTGCGATTGCGTGACTTACCACGAAAGGATCGCCGAACGGGTCATCCTGCTGGAGTTGATCGTTGGACCCGAACTGGAGCCGGAGATCTTCCCGCACACTGTTGTCCCGTTGCTCGTGCAGGGACGGTTGACTGGCGAACGCGTACGGCTGCTCGTCTGGCTCGAAGTCCTCGCCGGAACCACCTCCTTCGTACAGGCGTACCAGCTCGCTACCCCCTTTGTTTCCGGTGTGGCTTGCGCCCCTCCATTCCGCTGGGTACAGACTGAAGTCACTGCCGTCGAATCCCGGACGAAAGCCGTCGGAGCCTACCCCGAACGATGCCACAAACCGTGTGTCGCGACCGGCCCTGTAGCTTCCGCCGCCCCCATCGCCGGGGGCGGTCACGATCTGCTCGCCCGGCGCGGAACCGTTGCGCACAGTGGTCGAACCGGTCACCGGCGGCACGAGCCAGGCGGCGCACAGGACACTCTGGAGCAGCAGCACACTGGCGGACAGGCGCCGCGGGTTCAGCACCGCGGAATGCCGACAGCACATTGCGAGCGACTCGACGGGGCGAGCAGCACTGTACGCAGCACGGAAAGCGAACTGCAAACGACGCCACTAGTACTGGACGGACGGTGTCGTTTTATGCTCATTCTCTTGACGGCGATCTCGGGGTGCACTTTCGCTAATTGCTCCGACACCCGCAGCGGCTCGCCGTGTGCCTGCACACACATGCGCACGTGTAGCACTACCTGGGCACAATCGTAATTGCGCGAGAATGCGAAGATTCTGAAGCCCGCGAGCCTGTTTGCGTTCTTTGTTGCGGTGCGATGCGGTGTGCGCAGGATGATTAACGGGGACACGATACAGCGATCGCGAGGGGTGGGAGATCGGCGGGGTGGGCGGTGGGGAGGGTATCTACCCTTTCTGCCAACAATTGCTGGCCGACATTATCCTACACATCCTTCACAGCAACAGTTGTTGAATTCACCATATATAGCACACATACACTACACTCCGACCCTGCTAAGGCCTATAAGGTCCCATGAAGCACTCGAAACTTGCTTCCATTTGTTCGCCGCTCCGTGCGGCTCGGGTTCTGACAAGCTCGTTGGCGGAATGTAGCAGACTTGGTCAACTCATTGCTCGTACAGTTGATAGGGTTACAGTGTGTCGCGTACGACCCCCAGCTGGCTGAGGTTGATGAGATTGGCGCATCCGCACGGCATAGAAGGCTGTTGCACTTACATACGTCTCACGCTTACTCAAACCGGCTGGATAGAACTGCTACGCCAGCATGTTTTCTTCCTCGAGAAAACGCTTACATCCCAGCACGGACACTTTTCACAGCAACGGCAAGCTGTAGTATAAACAATAACACCACTAGCCAGCAGCACCTGGTGTACCTTTTGCCGTCGGCGTCAGAAGCGTAACTGACCACACCGTTTGGTTCGAGCGTGCGACCTCATAGTCCACGGAGCGTGCATTGGCGCGAAAAAGTGCACGGCTCGGTGGAAAACCTTAGCATTTTCCGCTGGAAAGGCTCAACGGTTACGCATTTCGGGGTTTGAATCGTGGTTTGTTTTTCTTTCGCTTTCGTTTTGCAGACACCATGTGCCGTGCCTGACCTAGTACGTGGATTTACTTCTCGGTAGCCCCGTCTGTTCGGTCTGGCCAGCCTCGTGGCCCTAGGTGGAAAGAAGGGCGCGGGTCATTTTCGTTTTTCTACTCACCAGCTCCACCGCAAATGCGCAGGCGAACCACTTCCGGGCGTTCCTTTCGCCAAAGCCACGCGTGCTGATGGATTGCCGTCGCCCTTTAATGTTACGTATAGATGTAGATAAATTTCCTTTCTTTCTACCTCTGTACGCCAGACCGCACGCACCACGCAAGTGTAACATATGCAGCTTTCGTGAGTGGGACACTATCGTGTGCTGTTCTCCCGGAATGGCGCAAGCCCTTTGGATGAGTTCCAGCCAAACTGACATTTGCCCACCGAGCAGCGGACGGGTGGCTTGCTGGAACATGGTGGCTAATTGCCACGCTCCCGGAAGCGATGATTCACCGACGAATGACTTTTGCTGCCTCGCCATCATAGCACGGCACATCTTTATTCTACACTGGACCGTTTCGCTTCAACACGGGCCACGTATTTCAGTCGTATATTTCTTTCAACTAAGACAGCCGCCCGCTGTGTGCCATTTAGAACCTAATTAACCGCAACATCACTAAAAGACTGATATAACAGGTTACCAGAAAAACGAATGCTATCACTACGGTTCCGCGTGGTATGAATTTTTTTTGAAGTGTAGCTTCAACGTTTGAAAAAAATGTTCCAATCATTAAAACTGTGCTGAAAGGGCTTCATGGTTGCATATCTTCAGGGGCAATAATTTCTCTATAAAATAACTGCGCCTAAAAGTAGATATTCACGTGTTATATTAATAAATAGATTAGGAAAGTTGCGAAATTTCGATGCTGAAGTCTGCAGGAAAAGCGCCTGTGCTGGGACATAATGAAATGTAAGGGTTCGTTACATTCATTTACATTGACATGTCATTTTTCATCTTCTGGGTATATTGATGGCTTTTCGTGTTGTTGGCAGACAAAGTCTGGATGTTGAATACAGAAAACAGCAATCGTACGTCTCTAAATTTGCCTTCGGTGTTGTCAGAACGATTGGAAACGGATTTTCTTTCGCAGGTGATCATGTGAAGAAATGAATAAATAAATAAATTAGAGGTGGTGCTAAAAGCTAGTGCTGCGAATGGACATGCATTCAGACTCATCCATTTGTTGCTTATGGAATCATCTAGGCACATAAAAGAACTGTTTCGCATGCATTGATACGATCGCGTGTTAGTTGATACAATACTTCATTTTATTGTAAATTTCTTCCAGTACATGTAGCTTGTTGCTGAGAACAAGGTATGGCATATGGCAATCGACGGCACGCTTGAGCAAAACAAAAAAAAGAAGCTGAACCGCGCGTCGGGACGACACACTCGAAGCTCAGTACGAACCATTGTGAAACAATTCGCTTAGGGCGTCCTTGCTATCCTTGTAAAAGGAGCGCCTTCTCCTCGCTTCGGCCTACATCAGCTACTAGCTCCTTTACGTTCCTCAGTAACTGGTTCCGTTACAAACCAAAAATAAAAATAATAATCATAAAAACCTTGTTGAACCACAAGACTGCGTTGGACGGTTGCATAACGGATCGCAATGGTGCGATACGTGGCACGGTGACATGAGCGCGAGTACTCTTTCTGCTTAAAATAGATCGATACGGTGACGATACGGTACGGCGAAACATTAAACAAAAAATTAAAAACAGTTTTGGTATTACACAATCCTCGAACGGATCCTTGCTGGGTGCAGGCGTCGGGAGAGGACGGACACACAGAGCACTGGACTCGGCGGGGAAGCACACTAGTGCCCGGAGCCATGGCCGATGCCGTAGTGGTAGCCATCGTCGGTGACGGAACCCGAGGCAACCGCGGCGGAGCTAGCACCGGAGAAGCTGACTGCGTTGTGCTGGAGTGGTAGCAGCTGGATCGGCTCGAAGTGCGACGCCGGCTCATGGTATACTGGTGGCGGAGGAGGAGGCGGAGGAGGAGGAGGAGGTGGGGCGTGATGTACAGGACGAGGAGCGTTGTACACGGGTAGTGGAGGAGGTTCGTGGAATACTGGTGGGGGGGGTCCATAAGATGGGCGTGGGGGCGGCGGCGGAGGAGGAACAGGGTAGTGCGGGGCCGGGGGTCCATACGATTGCGACGGTGGTGCGTGGTGTACTGGCGGAGGTCCATACACTGGACGTGGTGGTGGCGGCGGTGGTGGTGGAGGAGCCGGGTAGTGCGGGGCCGGGGGTCCATACGATTGCGGCGGTGGTGCGTGGTGTACTGGCGGAGGTCCATACACTGGACGTGGCGGCGGCGGTGGTGGTGGATGTGGTGCGTGGTGTACTGGCGGAGGTCCATACACTGGCGGTGGCGGTGGTGGGGGTGGCGGCGGTCCGTAGACCGGGCGGGGCGGAGGCCCATATGAGGGCGGTGGAGGTGGATGGTGTACCGGCGGGGGTCCGTAGACCGGGCGCGGCGGCGGTCCGTACACGGGGCGTGGTGGGGGTCCGTAGGAGGGTGGGGGAGGTCCGTGGCCTCCTGATGAGCGGCCCTTGTCAAACAGCCCATCGAAGAGACCACTGAGGTCGAAGTCCTTCTTTTTGAACAGCTGGTCGAAAGTGGCCGATGTGCACACCGTGAGTGCAAATAGCACTAAAAGGACCTATGAAGAGGGAGAGAGAGAGAAAGGCGCGATCGCAAACAGTTAGTAACGTTGGGAGGGTCCGTGCAATAGGACGCGAGCTTAAGCTCTAGTTTGTCTTGTAATTATCCCGCTAGGGATAGAAGCCGTGAGGATTACTTCTGTGATTCATCAGCTCAAAATACTGACAGAAAAGAGGGCGAGATTACAACTCCTGTGCCTCTAGAGTGAATCGTTGGTTCCTACGATCTTTCAGGCTTCTGGGACACACGGAAAATCTATAGAATGTAGTGGCAAACGACACTCTGAGATGAAAACAAACATCTCTTCGAAAGTTTCCCAAAAAAAAAAAAAACGGAACAATTCCATATTTCGTCGTCTGCTAAATGCAACCGTACAACAAGGATTCGGTACGAGTGCATGAAAGGACAACGAACAGGGGACGAACAAAGATGACACACTTGCTACTAATGAGCAGCAGTCAGTACGAATAGCACTGTAGTTTGCGTCGTATCCGTTGGTCGGCATCCCGAAAAGGAACCAAACTGAGCACTAGTAATTTGAATGATGATCCAGTGGTATTGATCGATGCGATGGCGCGATGAAGCAGTGTCAGTGAGGCATTTGCGAAGATGAATCAACGGCGCACTCGACCCATTCGTGTTGGGCAGAAGAACGCTTGGAACGGTGGTGTGTGCGAGCATGACTGTGTATCCATGTAGGACGACTGTGTCGCCGAGTCCCGTTTGTTGGCGCCTTTTGGCGACACCTTTGCAAATGACACTTCACATAATCTAGTTCGTCCGGATCCACCGGTGCGCCGCTCCGTATCCGGTATGCACGAGGATGCCACTAGCAGTTATCACACGGAAAAGGGTACGCACTGGGTACGGAACGTATGGAAGCACTGTGTCCTTGTAGCTGTAGCGGGCCGCTGAAAACAATCGGGCAATCGTGTCGCACCCGTTTTTACAGCTCGTTCGCTTTTCGTCCTGTGATGCACTGTGAGCGCCGTGTCCTGCGTACGGCGACAAAACCGCACGGGACACGGCAGCTGTTGCCGGTGAGACACTAACTAACCTTCATGTTGGCTGCGTGCTGTATGTGATCCACGAGACACTGCCACACTGATAATTGGTAACGCATCTGCGTCCGATTTTATACCCGCGCCGCCGACTGGAAGCCGCCCGGGTCGTCGGTCGTCAGGCGGTCTCTCCCGCTCTTTCCGACAGATTTCGGGTTTGCTGGGGCTTGGCAGCATCTTCATCTTCCGTGTGCTATTAGCTCGGCTCGGCTGTCGGTGTACGGTCGGCACTCCATTGTGTAACACACCGCGCGCCCCTCGCTATCCCTTCCCTTTCGTGCGCTTCGCTCGTTTGATCTGTGCGAGCTTCGCTTCGGTTTGGTATCAGCAGCACCATCGTGCTGCTACCATCACCACCACCACCACCACCACCATCACCGTCACTCGCCGTGCGTACACAGATCGACGCGGGGATGCTGTTGCCGTCAGGCTCACGCTCATCATCTCCGCGCCGTGAATCGGGTTTAGCTGTGCATTGTCGGTTTGGCGATCGCGGGTCGAATCTGATCGGCCAGGTCGGGCGAATTATTATCGGACGTCGCGCCGCTTGCGATCCCACCGATTGACAGCTTCACACGGACAGATTTCTCCGATCGCTGTACCTTGAGCGGGAGCGTTTGACGGGCGGCTGACGAAGATGTCATCCGGTGTACTTAAAGCAAACAGTAAGTGCCTCGCCGATCGTTTGTTCGATAGCGATGCCATATTTGTTTTCAGGTGTTTCGGAAAGGTTCATTACCAACCCAGGAAGCTCGTTCCGTTTCGTTTGTGAAGGAGAAATTTTATGTTGGTGAAGAACGACCTAAGGTAAAAAGAGAACCCAAGAGATCAGAAGCAGGGGGAAGTCTTCATTCCTTCGGCTCTCCTCTGCGCCTGGTTCGACTGTAGCTCCTGCTTCTATTTCATTCCTTCCAATGCTGACAGGCGCCAGCGGAAAAGGATCGGGACGAGCGAATAATAATTTAAACCGAAAACCCCCAAATGTTCACAAAATGTTCGACAGTTGTTTGTTCGGTTTATGGTCGATGCGACGAATATTGATGATATTATGAAACACACCACCTGCCTGTCTGTCGACTTCGGGCGTCCCCATCGAAGATCGGGCCGCACGCCCATGCGGCCAACCGAAACCGGTCACTTCTGCCGCCAGGGGGAAGAGGAGGAGAAGCGAAGGACAAGCAGGAGAAGGAGGAGGAAGAGGTTGTGCCGGTACGCAGCATCGAAGATCCGCGTTCGAGGCGAGAGACCAAAACGACAAAAACAAAAAAACACTGGACGCATCCTAGTGCCCCACCCCATACGCAACCACTATTTGGTGGACCCGCGGGATCCACAGGAGGAAGGTGAAAAGTGTGGTGGTGGTGGTGCCGTTGATGATTTCAACATCCCTCCTTCACGGCCCCCCGGGCGTTCAGTTCCGTGGTTTGGAACGGAGAGATAAACATTTTTCTTCGATTGGTGGCATTTTTGGCCTTTGTCGCAGCATCGTTTCCTCTTTGTCGTTTTTGGTTTTGCTGTTCATCCATCCGCCGGTTTTCAGTTCTCTTTCGTGAAGCCAGCATACCAGCAGCCACTTGCTACCACCAGGTGACAACTCCCGGCAGCAGGGACACCAGCGGGGCAATGGCAGCATCCTTCGTCGGGCTGCGCTCGGGACGATTACTTAACGGCCCAGGCAACGTGAACTTTATGCGAACTGGTTCATTAGCGGGTTGCAGTTTCCACTCCCGGATCGAACGTGAACGTCAGGAACGTCCCATTTTATTACCCTGTTACCAGTCCGGACCACCATGCCCGAAACGGACCACGGGCACGTTGGAGTTTGGCTCGGAAGCCTTTAGTGTGTGCGGGTTTTCGATTTCATTCAGCGATCAATGACATCCGACTGCTTCCAAGGTTGTTTCCTGGCCTGCCCAGTCGCTTGTCAGCGAGAACCATGTGTTGATGCAAGGAAAACATCTAGTTCAGTGGTGGTTAATATCCTATCAATACAGTTAATATCCTATCAACACATAACGATAGCAACAATCTATATTTCATGGTGATTATCATACGATAGAGCTGGGAAGGAGCCTGTTCTAACGGCTTCGGACCTTTTTGATGCCTTTTATACCTTTTTGAACTACCGGCTGGTTTTATATCATAGTACTGTTAGTAGGCAAATAGCCATAGAGGGTAGAGATATTTCTGTTCAACGTCTCAACAACCCACATCCTAACATTTCCGCGTCCCATGCCTACCCCATCGGCAGTAGTGTGCAGGCGGTGACGGAACACCGCCAGGTAAATCATAGAAATGCAGATATAAACCACCATGACGCAATGACTGTAATGGGGTGTAATAAACGTGGCGAACGCCCTGGCAGATGACACTATGACTCCGCTCTGGCCTGACGATCTATGGCGGGGAATATAAATGACCACCTTTGTCCGGGTGTTCGTGCTGGCCTGCCGCCATTCGGCCACCGTCGACGGGAATTAGTATGTATCAATTGTCACGCGTCGGATGGTGGATCTTTTTTTTTATTTTCCTTTGTATAAATATTTTCATTGCTCATTACGACAAGGAAGGGCTGCCGTCTTGACAACGGGCGGATTTATGGAACTAACCCGTGCGATCCCACGCAGGCCGTCCGCGGTACTGTTGAATACGATGTGTTGACCTCTTGCTCTGTAAGCAGAACGAACAGCAACGAGAGGCAGGTACTCCTAATAAACTTGCAATATTTATTTATTTATTTATTTATTTATTTATTTATTTATTTATTTATTTAACGGAAAAAAGTGTGTGGCCAACATCGGGATCGTAACACTGTTATTAATACTATCATATGTGATTAAACATTAGCGTAAAGTAGCAGCAACTGATTTTTAAACTGAGGCATGGAGGAGCAGAAGTCAATGTGAAACTCTTGAGATTGTCTACAAATGAATCCTAACATTCTGGTTGCTTTGTCCACCAGCTGCCTCCAGTGCGCATGATAAGTTAACATACTGTCTAGGATGACCCCAAGATCGCGGACCTCTGGTATTCGATTTATATCTTCTCCCAGAAGAGTATATGAAGCCGATAGCTGTGGACTGATAGCGGAGGACCTAGCAACATCCACGTGCCTTGAGTTCGCCACTTCGTCTCCGGTGGCTTGACAATTATGATGTTTTCTTCTCAACACAATCAACATTGTTGTTGTGTTGCATTACTTGTTTTGATCGCGTTTCGAACTCGCGCGCGATTTCGAATTCAAAAATACCTGTAAACCACAAACAACCTGTTGCATGAATATGCTAATGTGCTTTTATTTTATAATATGCTGAAGGAGATCCCGAACGACACGCGCTACGGCCCAGCAGTCCCGGAGACCACCGCCGTCCGATACTGGTTTGCGCCTTTTCCCGAGCGCTATTTTTGGCCGACGTTCAGACCGTAAAAGGAGGAATTCAACGGAAAGGTCTTCCGAAGGATCACTGGTTTTTTGAATAGATTACCATCGCTGGCCGTTTTCTCATCATTTTCGGCGTTAGCACGGAGCTCCATTGGCTCCAATCACGGGTATGATTCTTCTCCTAAGAAATTCGAGTCTCGAGCCCAAACAAAAAGGGTGCTGTGACATGGAATGGAAGCCTATCCAAGCTTCAAGCGGCCCTACTTCATCCCAATTCCACAGTTGCGAAACGACGCGACAGCACTGCAGCAACTCAGCAGTCGGTGGTAGTATGCACCGAAACGGCAACAATGTTTGTCACAACGGGATCCCTCCCTGCAGTTGACGGCCCTGGTCGTGACGGGATGTGAAATGGCTCCAGTTCCTCGCTCGCTGGGTTTTTCTTCTTCGGGGATGGTTACCCCGCAGCCAGTAGGAAATATTTGTCCACCGTTGCAAAACGAGTCAACATTTGCCGCGCTGGTGCAGCTCGGCGGCCTTCGAAAAAAAAAAAAAACCGGGGAGAAGTTTGACTGGGATGGAAAATGTCATAACAAGTGAAGAAAGGTGGCCAGTGGGTTAGTGCGCCGGGAGCAAATGTTTGCCGAAGATGCGATACCCCGTGCCCGCGCTGGCTGGCGCGCATGGGCTGGGCTTTGGCAGGGGCACTCGGCCAACGCGGACGCAACCGATCCTTTCGATTTTTTGGCCGAAGCGTTTTTGGCCGAGTCGAGAAACCTTGGCTGGGTGGCTAGAGCCACTCCAGATCGGGCCCGCGCATCGGCCTTGCGGCCGGCGGAGGCGTTTGAACCTGGGGCGTGGTGACCTAATAACTTTCGCTATTTACCGAAGCGATTTTCGAGAACGCGCCCCAATGATCGCCCGTTCGGCCCTGATCCACCCATCGCTCCGCGGTTGCGTTACTTGACGCGCGGTTGCTGGTGCGAGTGGTTTGTCTGCCGGTGCTGCCGTTCGTGCCACGCGAGGTCAGCCCTCGTGACCTTCGCGCCGGAAGTCATCGAACGTTGGAGGCGCGAACGCGGCGGCAAACAATCGTAGTAGCCGGTCGGTGTGCGTACCACATAGTCACCACCAGTGCGGGCTGGGCCTCAAGGAACCCGCCGAGAAGCCGTACGCACCGACTGCTCGCCAGTCTGCCTTGTGGCGCGTGTCATACCGTAAGGAAACGGCACATTATAGCCAAAATCGGCAGCACAGTGGCAATTTTACTGACGCGACGCAACACTTGCAAATGTAATATTTTTCCGCTATCAAAGGAACTGTCAGAGTTTAACAGCAAAACAATTCACGTTGGGTGTTCTTTTTGTTTTTTCTTCTTCTGCTGTGCACGACGTCAAAGCAGATTAATACGCGACGGCCATCGTTAGATAGAAAGATGCCGGAACTGAGTCCGCGTTTGGTTAGGATTAAACTAATTCTGGCAACGACAGAAATTGCCGATTACGTTGCTGTCAAAAACGGTCCGCCTGTGCCATCGTTTACCTACCGCCAACCCCCTACACATTAGCCCCCCAAACACCCCCCCC
>JAOEFI010000001.1:7019490-7059104 GCA_034621735.1 Anopheles plumbeus | reverse complement strand
TTTTACAGCATCTCTGCGTCTTTAGACAAAGGCTATTGAAAAAGCCAATATCTGGATCGGGCCAGCGGGATTTGAACTAACGTCACTCGGGTTGAGAGAGGTTGACTCTACCCACTGAGCTACGGAGCCCGATCCTTTTTCGATCCAGGAATACGTGCCGGACAAATCAACAAAACATAATCCAAAACAAAATATGTTGACGCTTGACACATCCTGACGTAGTTTATATTATTTTCTTCGATACCTGCATATACGAGAAGTACGAGAGCTAACGTCAAATTCGAAAAATCCCTTCAACCATTAAACGGACAATTTTTCTGAAATTTGTGTTAATTTCTGCCATGGTGTATCGTTTAACTTTTTAATATTTAAAAATTGGCATTAGCAGTATTTTTTTATCCATAAAATGTAATTACATATTTAAAAAAAAAGTTCATTGTTTTATATTTATTAAAAGTGTTGCACGTTTCATAAAGATGTAAAGATTTAATATGCATTGGTGTCCTAATATATGTCACAAAAGGAAAAGGAAGAGCGAGCTTGGCAACACCTTATTATATCACAACCCAAGGAGGCTAAAATTCCATGAAACTATTTTTTATTTCTAACCGTATAAAATGCTCCATGCGCCCCACGAGACTCTTACAGCAGACCTGTAAGCTGACCTGATCTTACAGGCCCCATCATCAACTGATCCGCCTCTGTTTATGAAGCAGACCAGGAGATCATTCCTCCTTGTGATCTCTCTAACCAGTCCTGCCAAAAATAAGCACTTTAAATTTAAACTGTTTTCATAGTATAGTATTTAGTAGTTACATAGTAGTAGGGGGTACTTGTAAGCATGCTTGTTTGGGTTCAGGTTAAGAGCACCACACGGATGCCGTTGGAATAAAGGTTGATAACGTGCGAGAACATCATTCCTTGCTAGACTAAGATCAACGACTGGGAAGAAAAGATGAATGTAGTTACTTGATAATTGCTGATACTTAATAAAACACGCACATGTCGCATTGCTGACTCATGTTGCGCGCGAAGATCATTAATAAATCAGACGCATTATGAATAAAGTAAGCGAATAGGAAAAACCGGTCCAGAGGGCAAACAAGTTCAATGGACATGAATGATCAATGCACAATGGTTGATAAAGAATGATCTATGTGTGTAGAAAATACATGAAATTTATTCAGACATTGCACGGCCGCAATAGTTCGTAAATAGTTCTCTTAAAGTTATTCTTAAAGATAATAACTTATTATGATAAGCCGTATAGAACCTCATGACGAGGATTGTTCAGATAATGTTACATCATCTCTGCGTTATTAGGCAAAGGAGAGTGAATTCTGAATAATAATAGGTTCGCAGCACCTTGTTTGTAGTACCATGAACTGATCGGTGAATTCACACCCCCCTAAACTTACTCTAGTTGTAGTCCAGACATCTTATTACGGACTCGGAACATGGGAAAAATTTACCTTTGAACAACATGAATTTTGTACAGTAAATCGATCCAATCAAAGTTTGAATATGGAGAATGAACCTCCATCAAATAAGCAGCCACATAACTGGGAGGACTATTATTGTAACGATTCGTAAGCATCGATTGGTCCTAGGATAATGCATATAGAAGAAAAAGCTTTCGTCATGATTTTTTCGCAGTACGTCACAGTTTCGTCATTTTATATGTGCAGTACCGCAACTTATCAACTCGTGGAATACATGGTGCCCGTCTAGTGATGGAGCATCAATGCTAACTCGGTTCAATCCGCAAAAGCAACCTCTCTCTTTAATGATATGCGCGCCATAACGGTTTCACTTCTGCCACACACGAGTAAAAAAACAGCAGTGCGTGCGATATATCCACCATATAAATGCTGCGCGCTCTCTGGAGCGCGCGAGGAGAACCTGTTGGGATCTTGGCGGGATCGGTCGTGTCGCTCAATTTCTCTGTGATCACAATCATCTATTTGAGGCGTCTCTGGCAGTGGTGTGTGCTCGAGTGTGTTTGTCTATTCATATCGGTGGAAGGCTGCGATTTTTCAGTGGACTAACAGATTTAATTTTCGTTGCTACGATCTGTTCTCCAAAAGTGATTTATTCCCAGAAATAGTAGAACATATTGCATTCCATAATTACACGTGGCTAAATACCAGTAGGTCGCAGATCATAGCTCGCGATCCCCTTGTATATACGATTTGCCAAAAGACGTTTTTGTTGTCTTGTAATATACGCCAAACGTAGCTAGTTGTGCTCGTGCCCTAAGGATTTATCAAAGTGATTGAAGCAAGTGTTTATTCTTCAGCAAAGCGTGGCCAGGTCAACGACATTGCCAATGATCGATTGCTCTTTAGGTACTTTGTATCAATTTCGTAATCTATGCACGTTTAAGCACGGCGTACTCTTTAATAAATTTATTTATCTAGTTGAAGTGTGATTTCATTTGTTTTGCAGTGGACTATTGATCTTTGTAGTGGTTTTCACAAACTTTTAACGTGTGCACAAATCTCAACGTGTGTATCAATCCGACAAAAAACCCGGGGACGACATACACAGTGTTCCAGCTTGGTACGGTGATGTTTTAGAAAACATAGGTCGATTGGTCCATGCAAGGAGCATTATCAATTATAAAAATTAATTAAGAAGCTTATTGTTAATTCCAGTTACAGCCAGAAACGAAGAGAAACTTAAACTTGTTTTCCGGGATACTATTCGCATATAAACACTTTCTCCAATTATTGTCTTGCGAATGCTTTAATGCTTTAAAGAAAAAACGAACTGGAACTAGAAAGGAAATAACTGATTTGTTATTGGAAAAAAACTTTTCTACATCATTTTTATTAATATCATATTTTAATCCTTTGATTGCTTTCAACGAATGCACGAATGAATGCAAAGCCTTGGAAAAATAAGATACCAAAAATGGTGTCGCAAGAACACGTTTAACGACCTAGTTTTGGCTGACCGAGGCAAACATGTGAAGAAAGGGTGGTGAAGATAAGTTGATGTTCTCAAGAATACATTACTGTCCATATAAAATGAAAGACCTTTATCGTGATGGTTAGTATTTGAAGCTTGCCTGTATAATCTTCACTCGTTATTCGAACAATGGACAACCGATAAAATATCCATTGCCACACATAAGCTGTGGCAGGAATACAAAACATCTCCCATAGGTCGAATGCAGTCATGTTGGTACGAATGAATTTGAATTGCTCATCAGCTCTTCAAGCAAGGTTCAAATCACTTTCAATACATGTATGTGAAAAGTTGAATATCCCACTCCGTTAATCATGGTTGCCCATTTATTTATTTCTAACCATTTTTAATTTAACCCTTAACTATTCTATCCTGATACCAAGTGCACGTAGCAGCTGGAAATGATCGAAAAAAACAAATAAAATCGTATATTGGGCTGAAGTGCTCCGAAGTATAGCTTTTCAGAATATTTGTGAAACAAAGCAAACGTTTTAAATTGTATAATTTTGTTTTTCTATTTCAGTCAGATTCATCATGGGATGGTTCTTAGCGATAGTCCTGTTCGCAGCGTTAACAGCAGCAATAGATGCATCTAGCCTGGGGCAATCGGAGGACATCTACACCAGTTATCGATTGCCACAAACTTTTCACCCGGAACATTATGATCTGCGAGTTGACACGCATCTCGGCGACGAACGTGGTTTTCAATTCTATGGAAAAGTGCTGATACGGGTAAGCCGGTCACTTTCGTCTGTCGTTATCAACTATGGCATTATATGGATTTTTTTGTAGATGATTTGTGATATGGATGCGACCAATATCACTTTGCATTCCAAAAATTTAACTCTCCTAGAAGACCGGGTCGTACTGCGGGAACTGCCCTTCGGCAATCAGCCTGAGACGTCACGTGTTATTGACATCAAGAAAGTACAGCATCTTACCGACAACGACTATGTGGTGTTCCATGCGAGCTCTGTGATGAAGAAAGGTTACCGATACGAGCTAACAATTCCATTTGAGAGTGCCCTCGGAACCGGTTTGCTAGGGTATTACCGTAGCAGTTACATGGACAGAGTAAGCAAGCAAAAGGTCTGGCTCTCGGTGACGCAGTTCGAGCCAACGCATGCCCGCCAGGCATTCCCATGCTTCGACGAGCCCGAAATGAAAGCCACCTTCGACATCGCCTTGGCCCACCACGAACGGTACGTGGCGCTGAGTAACATGCCAATGAACAGGAGCGAAATGCTAACAGATCGGCCCGGCTGGGTTCTGGATGTTTTCGGGCGAACGGTGGCAATGTCGACCTATCTGCTCGCGTACACGGTGAACGATTTTGAGTATCGTGAAGCGATGTCCAAGGAGCCGGGTGACGTCTTGTTCAAGATCTGGGCTAGGCGAGATGCGATCGAGCAGGTAGACTACGCGCGAGACGTCGGTCCGCAAGTAACCCGCTTCTACGAGGAGTACTTTAATCAGAAATTCCCACTGCCCAAAATCGATATGATCGCCATTCCGGACTTTGCGTCGGGAGCGATGGAAAACTGGGGCCTCATCACCTACCGGGAAACAGCAATGCTGTACCATCCAAACGTCTCCACGGCGAGCAACAAGCACCGAGTGGCATCCGTGATCGCGCACGAGCTGGCACACCAGTGGTTCGGCAACCTGGTTACAATGCGCTGGTGGACCGACTTGTGGTTGAACGAGGGCTTCGCGACGTACGTTGCAAGCCTAGGGGTCGACCATCTGCATCCGGAGTGGTATTCACTAGAGGAAGAGTCAGTATCGAATTCGCTGGATATTTTGAAATTCGATGCACTGCTCTCGAGCCACCCGGTGTCAGTGGAGATCGGACATCCGAATCAGATCTCACAGATTTTCGACGCTATTTCCTACGAGAAGGGCTCCACGCTTATTCGCATGATGCACCTATTCCTCGGCGAAGAAACGTTTCGAAATGGCGTCAGCCGGTACCTAGAGAAGCATGCTTATGGCAACGCCGCGCAGGACGATCTGTGGGCGGCCCTGACGGAGGAGGCCCATGCAAACGGTGTCTTGCCCGATTTCGTGGACGTGAAGAAGGTGATGGACTCCTGGACCCTGCAGACGGGCTATCCGCTGATAACGGTAACACGCAATTATGATCAAAACACGGCAGAGGTGACACAGGCTCGATTCGTATCGTCGGATGTGCCAGCGGACAAAAACGTGACCGACTACTGCTGGTGGATTCCGCTGACCTATGCTTCCGCTAACGAACCTAACTTCAATGATACGATTCCGAAAGCTTGGATGAATTGCGCCGGCATTGAGGGTCGGTTGGGCAATGCTAAGATTGTCGATGATCTGCCTGATCGGGAGCATTGGGTGGTGTTTAACGTGCAAATGGCCGCTTTGTACAAGGTGAAGTACGACGTGCCTAACTATCGCCTGATCGTGGCACAACTGAACGGACCAAAGTATAGCGCGATCGGCGTGCTGAACCGAGCTCAACTGATCGACGACGCCATGGACCTTGCCTGGACTGGCCAGCAGCAGTACGGTATTGCGTTTAGCATGATGAACTATCTGCGCCAGGAAATAGAGTACATACCGTGGAAGTCGGCTCTGACGAACCTCAATGCCATCAATCGTCTTCTGCGGCGGACCCCTATCTACGGTGTCTTCAGAAGCTACGTACAGTACATATTGGAACCGATCTACGATCGCTTGGCCATATTCAACGCAACCAAACCGACAAACGATCGACTTGATTCGGTGAAGAAGCTGAGCATGATTGCTTCGTGGGCCTGTCGGTTTGACGTTGGTGATTGCGTCGAGCGGTCAGTTCACCTGTTTGCACAGTGGATGAACGAACCGGTACCGGATATGAGCAACCCCATTCCACTCAACTTGCGCCCGGTCGTGTATTGCAACGCCGTGCGTAGCGGCAATGAGATGCAGTGGAATTTTCTTTGGCAGCGTTACCTACGTAGCAATGTAGGCTCTGAGAAAATAATGATCATCGGAGCGCTATCTTGCACGCGCGAAGCATGGCTCGTCGAACGGTTCCTGGACTGGTCACTCAACAGTACGTCTGGAGTGCGCAAGCAGGACACCACCATACTGTTCAGTGGCGTTTCCAAGAGTGATGTTGGCTTCCATCTGGCGAAGAACTTTTTCTTGGAACGTGCGAATGACATCTACAACTAGTAAGTACCAGCTACCCGTAGTAGTAGTAAGTGTACCCAGCTTTAAGGCTATGTTTCGTTTGTTTTTTTAGCCTGAGTCCAGATACGTCGCGTTTGTCACGGTACATAAAACCACTGGCGGAGCAGATGTCATCGTTTAAGGAGCTGCAAGAAGTTCGAGATTTGATCCAGAAAAATGCGACCATTTTCGAGAAGGCGACGCAGGGAGTGAAGCAAGCTCTGGAAACGATTGAAATTAACAAACGGTGGAAGCAAATAAATTATCGCGAAATGATGCGCTTCCTACCGATTTCGACCTACCGCTCGGCTTCACAGAATATATTGGATTTGATAGAGAATAGTGCATAGACTATACTTACTGTACGGACGAGAAGACCGTCGATAGCTATTGGTACTTAAACCAGTATTTTGCCTCATCGAAGCCAGAAAGGAGCAAGTGCAAAACATGTTGTAGTAGCTTAGAAAATAATTAACACGTTCGTTCGTTCCAATTTCATAAGTTCGAGTTCATTCTCAAACCATCCATGTCAACTTAGTGAAGAGAAACCATGAAACTATGTTTGGAGTTAAGAAACAAACAAATACAAATGTTCTGGTATTTTTGTCATCATTGTAAATGAAAAAGGTATCGCATAAAACATGTTTCCTGTTGAAAAAGAAAATAAGTATACAATTCTGCACGTCTTGGAAGGTCCATGACGGTTCATTGTAGCAACACCACGTGCCTATCACTAGGCAACGTGAACAGGATGGAAACATTTGTAGTAGAAGCTACGCTTAGCATCTGATTCGTATCTGATGATGCTGACTAACCAATTGCTTACATTCAGCCTAGAATTACATCCACGTAATAGACACACAGCCTAAATCGAATCGAAGCATCCTACCGTTAATCGCAAAACGTATCACAACTGCGCGCTGGAACCCTTCAACCGTCAGGGGCTTGGGCATTTTTCCACATGTTTTTCATTATCTGATAGATCCAAATATAAATGAAATATATCCGATTGCTGATCGATCGTAACCAGCAGGTTCGGTATACGGTAACCGAAACCTACATTGTATGATGGAAAGCACGTTAAAGGCAGGCATCATTTCAATCCATACTGTTTGATTACAGCATGGTAACACAAACGAAAATTGTTCATACAAATTGAAGATAAAACACATTTTCCAACGGTAATCCGGGCAACAGATTTAATCTTGTAGAAGGTTGTGAAGGAACAGGGATTATAACGGAAAATCAAAGACAGAGGAATCGTGGTGAGAACACGATTTGAGAAGTCATTTCTTCGATTCAAAGGACAAGTCGACGATTTATTTTAGAGTGGATGAACAGTTGACCATGACGCAGTACCCTTTTAATCTTGCAGTCAAACACATTCTACCATTCCCCATGATGCCCTTTTTGTAAGTGCAAAAAATAGGTCTGGATTGTCTTATATACGATGGCTACACCAAAAGAATGCCCAGTTACCATTACAGTAACTGATGCAAAATGAACAACTATTATAACACTACCATTTTTATTTTTATATTTTAACCATAATTTTTTTTTTGAGTGAGACAATGTATTCCAATATTCTTACCTTCTTCTGCATTGCATTATATGAAAAACAATATAAATGAATACAGTTTCAAACCACCTTCACAATAGAAATCGCACAAAAGCTTCTCACATGACCACGGGTTTAAATGTTAGCATCTAACTATTAACGGTTTTGTTAACTTCGTCTCTTAAAGGGCACTTGTCTGATCAACGTTTGGTCACACTTTGTGTGGCTTAGATCCATCCATTGTGACGCAACCGATGCCAATATGGTGATTCGATTGTTCCCATTTTCCGCATGGTCAATAATGTGGGATGCCGAGGTTTCCCTCGGCAGCGTTTTCTTATCCACGTACACGTTTCTCGTACTAGCGATGAGTATGGCTCCCCGTGGATGTTGTCCGTGTCCGCGGATGTGTGAAACGTGCGAATGATTGGTGCTAGAAAGCGCATGATCTATGCTGCATGGGTGGCATCTACAGTCGCATTCCTCGATACTTTTCAATCGACTTGCAGAGGCAGAACGCTAAAAATATAGCCAACAGCTGCACCAGCCCGACACTGACGGCGACGATGATCACCAAGTTTCGGTTGTACATGATCCAGTCGGTGAGGGCGTTGTAGCAACCCTGGAAAGAAGTAGCCAAATCGACGCATGAAATCCGTGTGAAGCTTTACCACCGAGCAGACCCCAGATGACAGCGGTGACATGAACCGTTGACACCGAGCACAGACGAGACCGCATCTCATGCTCATGCACACTTTAGCCGCCTACCTTTTTATAGTAGCTGTTGGACTCGTTGGGCGAGAAGGGGCAGTTTTTGTCCTGTGGCTGAAAAAGAGACGTCTGCACGCAGCATGACACCGGTATGATCTTGTCCCGCTTGCTCTCGTTCCATTTGTGTGAAAGCGCAAAGTCCCGGTAGTCATCCACGCCGCAGCAGTGTAGCTCCGACATCATGTAGTTCCACATCAGCGTGACTGCGTCGGTTTGGTTGCGTTCGTTGCTCGTATAGTAGTTGGAGATCGTCGTTTGGAGGTAGTTTTTCGTCTCCGTCCGGGCCCTCTCCTTGTAAGCGGCAGCGAGTCCGAACGCCGTAACTTCTGCCACGAGAATCACTAGCAAAAGCAGACCGTACTGCGGGTTTTGGAGGGCAACATAGGTATAATGAAAACGAAATCAATGATCGTACGCTGAAAATTTTTAGGCCATCCTTTTTCAACTTCGGGCCAGTTTTGGCAGAATGATTTGCATGCAGGCACAGCCTGTGTGGTAGCCCGAAGCAACCCAACACGCCAACATTATGCAATCCCTTCTTCGATCCTTTCAACATAGCCTTCGCTCAGCAGCATGGATGGCAGCATTGGGTTCAATTTTTCCGAACAAATTCTTTTTATTCCCATAGCATCATCGATGCGTGTTCTTGTTTTCGAGGGGAGTTTAAAAAGCCGTAAATGATTCATCATCAGCCAGATGCGCATCTTCCTCGAGACTTGCTGCGCCATTTACACATGCCGTAAAGTGGCGAACGGTGGAGTAAGCATAAGCATAAAGCAACACACAAAACACCGACTAAAAAACTTCAACCCTTCGCTACTACTAGCGTCTTGTGCTTTCATTTTCAACATCACAAAATCGTAACACATGAGCAATTTGCACTCTACCCTTCCCAACGGGGGAGGCTTTGGGAACGCACGAGCGCGATTGCTTAACATTAGTGGGTCGCCTTGCTACAACAAAAAAATTAAAAAAATAGCAAAATAAAGCAATAGCCCATTGACCAACAATGGAGGGGTGCATGACTGCATGCAGCGCGGTGTATAGTGAACATGGACCGAAACGGATGTACTAGTAACGATCGACAGTGTCAAAATGTGGCCCCACTGGTAACTGCTTGGAAAAACTTATTCGAGAAACTGCAGCCTACAGACAACCTACCGTCGTCAGAAGACACTGGCTCTCACGTATGGCCCCGCAGTACCCGAGAAAGCTGAGGAAGAACATCACGGATCCGATCACTATCAGCAGGTAGGCTAACTGCTCTATCACGGCGGGTTGTGTGAAGTGCTGGAAGTGGAAGAGCAGGGAAAATGCAGGCGGTTAAATAAAGAAGAGATACTGGAAGGAAGCTGTTAACACCAGCTGCCACTTCGACGTGATCCCACCAACCGTCAGTTGCCGGCTGCTGCCTGGAAGACAAGATGGTTGCAGTGGCGTTAGCAAACAAAGTGTCACCTAATTTGTACACATATACCATGGCTTGCGACATCCCACTCAGCGACGACTGCGCTCGCCGCTTGTTCACACATTAACGGAACGCACTGTTATATGCAGTTGTAGTACTCATGTCTTTTTGTTCGTCATTTTCTCAAGAAGCACGCAAAGTATGCCTTAAAATCGGTCATTTACAGTTGTATTCTTCCCTTATGCCGCGAACAACGATTGAGTTAGAAAATGCCTCCATTGCATTGGCAGGCACAATCGTGCCCCCTTTCGAGCCGAAAGCTTGCTGCTCCTTGATGCACTTATGATTGGCCGCGACGAGGTGCGATTTAACATTTATGACCACAGCCAGACCCGCCGAGGTCATCCTACCGTCTCAAGTCTGCGGCTGGTATTGGTTCGATAAAAAATGCACCATGTAATTATGTAGACCGCTGCATTCCAGTCCCAGCTGGGCTAATGGCAAAATAAAGGCAAGAAAGTGCTGGTGCAATAGTCGCAACGCTCAAGAATGTCGATGACCCCACTAGTAGTATGAAGGTATTATGAGAAATCGCGTGTCATAAAACAGATGTTCTTCAGTACGTTGCATCCGGTGATTGATATCCGAAAATGGTTTGGTGAAATACTAAACAATATAAAAGGAAACACATGAATATTCTAGAAGATTTATGTAAATTAATATACAGTTTATTCTCGGCATGCGGTATTATGTATTACTGAATGTAACTTAATACATCGAACGGCCAGGTATACGGTTTATTTCAACGAAACTTTTCAAATAAAATTGTCAATTCAAAATTTAGCAGATTACCGCTGTTGCAATTTCGACTGAGGACAGACATATTTGAAGACGAAAATAAAAGGAAAATAGGTCTTCAAACAGCACTAATAGAAGAGCTAATAGTCTCCTAGAGTTAACTTTATGAATAAATTTAAAAAAATAAATAGAAACAATCTTTAAAAATCTAAATTTCCTAATATACGGTTTTTGCTGTCTGTGTTTTTATTCTTCTTAATTCAATGTACAGGCATGGGGTGCATCCCATGGTCGTCATCATCGTTTGCTTGAAGTGTAATATCATCTATGTTTGGAAATGTTGAAAGCGCTATAAAAATAAATCGGCTAGCCTCATGACCCGCACCGAGTTCTACCTAAAACAACCTATTCAGCAACCATCCCACGTACACCGCATGCCTTGGGGAAACCAACGCACGCCGGATGCAAATGCAATTTAAAAACGCTTCTCCAGAGGGTCTCCAGTTCTCAGCTAGGGTCGATGATGCAATGCACCGCTTTCAGCGCACATGTGCAGTAACAATCAATAACGCAACCGCTAAAACCTAGCACATCTAGCTTGCAAATATGGCGTCCTGGTAGCAGTGGAAGTGAACCGAAAAGACGACGACTGGCAGACGCCAGCAGACCATCAACCACACACGCCCGCCTCTAGCACAGCCAGTCAGTAGTGCGAAATCGCTACCAAACTGATCGATTGCTATAGAGTGAAGCTCTCATATTTCTGCCAGATAAACAGGTTATGGCTTACCTCTAGCTGATCGTTTTCCACCATTTTGAGCAGCGCTATGAACGATGTCTTATCTGTTGCAAGCCACACTCCTACGCCGAGTACGATTGTGCCGAGCACCTGGATGGAAAAGAGACGAAAGTTGGCCGTCAGCATGGGAGATGAGTGGGCAATGCTAAAGTGGGCTCGTGAAAACGGTGACCACCGGTCACCGTCGCAGGTGCGCCCTTTGCGATCCCCAGCCTGCTACTTACAAAGAAGAGGAAATTGAAAACGGAGAGCAATGTTTTCGCTATACATGATTCACAGTCGCACCCCATGGTGTGAGCGATCGTTTGCGGGTGGAATGCAGATGTGTTGATAGGCGGCGATCGCGTCTGGGACGCCGTTCTGTGATACTACTTATTGCCAGCCGGCCCTTCAGGGTGTTTCCGAAGGGATGGTATTATACCGTACGATGGGTGGAAGCTGCACACCACCAACGCTGACCCCTACTGGAGAGGGTATTCACCGAGCTCGAGCTGCAATAGGGATGGAAAAATTAAACATTTATTAGATTGTACCAACGGGGTCAAGAAGTCATCGGATGCGATTGGTTCGGCAGGCAGGCATCAGAGGACAAGAACTGTGTGGAATGCTTTCTTTCGTCGCCTGCTGTCACAAAGCAGAATACGTAGCAGAAGAGTGGACACAAGAGATTTTAAGTGAATCACAATATGCGTATGGTTTAACGCCGATACCGATTGAGCTTGACGCGTATACATCGAGCTACTGGTTTCCAACTGGATTGTTAAACCAATCAGAGGGAAGTTTTGTCTCAGACGTTCTATATGTACCATCAGTATCCACCAAAAAACTTCAAATTTTCCCAGCAAACGCATGTTCCATATTTGCCGTACGTGGTACCAACGAAATGCGGGTTGCAGGTTAATTGAACCAATGCCTCGTTCCCGGTTCTGATAGGATCTGCACTGCGCTATACTACTTATTCTTTATGCATTTACTAGGCCAATGAATGGAAGACTGAAGTGAACTAAAACTCTACATCAACTTCTCTACAATGATGTTCAGGAGGGAATAAAACAACGAACTCACGTTCTAGCCATCTAGAAGTAACTGGAGGCGATTGTTTAGCGAAACGATGCATATTGTCATAGTGTTGCACAATCAAATTAACCTTGTTTAGAGTTGAGCCAGAACGCGAGGTCGGTTTAGAGACAGACTAAAAAATTGATGTGATTTTATGCATGGTCAAGCGAATGGCGGCTACGGCATGACAAACAATATCCCATTAAACGTACACATCTCGTGGAAATTTAGAAGCAATTCCGTAAACCTTATATGGGTGTGTTTTTTTGTTGATGGCAATATTGCTGATTGCGTAGGTCTTGTTGAACTGCGCAAGGTCCCACGGGTTTTGAACCTGCCACTAGATAGGAAAATGAATTTACCAGGAACAATTAAATATTCCCTTGCCCTTACAAACAAATGTAGAACGAAATGTTCCAATAGTCCATCAGGGTTTGTAATGATACTAAATTAGTGATACATAAGCAAGAGGTTCCACAGCAATATAAGACTTAGTCAGACTTTCGAATCGAACTCTTAGGATAGATAGGGATTACGAGAATCTTAAAAATAAGAAAAACATCACATCATATGCATATTTCCAAACAGATGCCATGATCCTCCCAAAATAAACACAAGCGAAGTGACTATAATGTGAGTTACTAACTTTCATTAAAGACAACAAGATTCAATGCATTCTATTAATATGTAAAATAAGTCATGTTAAGAAATAAAATAAAATGCTACTACTATTACTACTGTGCCCAAATGTCAAAAAGTCGATGATCTCGTTGATCTTGTTGATTGACGCACCTAAGATAATGGGACCGCACTCTGGGGGAGTTTCATCCCACTGGTAACACCCGCATTTATGTGTTACTGGCGCACAGCTACAAAACGTTACGTAATCTTGACCCAGCTCGACCCACTTGCAACCACACCCTGCCTTCTGCTAACCCTAAACAAGACACAAAAAGGTTTAGTCTAGAATATACGATCCGGAGACATGCGGATCGAACAGAAAGGACCGCCTTTGTTCGTTTGGTGGAATAAAACAGCTATAATTTGTGCAAGTGGTCTTACATAGAGCTCCCTAGCTCAGTTGGATGGCTTAGTCTTGAACACTCAACATGAAGAACGCGATTTTAACTGGTTCCATCCAACCATACATTGGCTTCTCGATAACCGTTCCCTAAAGAAGCGGAGATGCTGTACAATATTGAAATACTCCACGTATGCGGCCAGATAAGCCGTCAGAAAAACTAACCATAATAATAGTAATAACTCGTTATTATTCACATAAAACTGTTGCCACTTTGCACTTTAACGCACTCTGTCTCTTGGACTGCTACCCCGCATTGAACGTCTGTGGCTAATGTAGATCGTTCGACTTCCTTCGGATTTTGTGGAACGGCAGCCTTAGCCAACATTATGCCGGAACGTAGTGGCGCGTTCTGGTGTGTTAAGCCGTACATCAGCGGATTCCCTCAGTTTAAGTGGAAAAGTGGGGTTGCTGAAGCGATTACCAGCTCCAGTCGGCAGTGGGCTACGAGCTGGTCCACTTGCTTGTTCAATAATCGGTCGCTCGATCGGAGTTTTGTTCTTTTAACATTTTGATCTCTTTCTCGCTCTTCGAGTTCCTGGCCGCGCCGTCAGATGTGCTGCCTTTGAATAACATTATTTTGTATGGCAAAATGTTGCTAGGGTAGGGATAAAAGGGTCTGGTGCGACGTGATTTCTCCACCCTATGGATACCAAGGTGTTCAGATAAGGGACCAAAAACGCACAAAAAGTGTAGATTAAAGTGCAATGCCTATAATAAATCTTCCCGTACCAGTTAAAGCGATGGCACCTACCGGTCGTTGAGTGTGACAATCTTTTCATCGCATGGAGAATAAGTCGATCGGGCTTTTCAGTGCCCCATTAGCTTAGGCGCTGTATAACGGTGTCAGTTCCGGTATAGGCAATTGACTTGCCTAAGGTTCAGGCTGCAAAGCCGGCTCCAAGCGGTCGCACCAAAGTTCCGCCAACCAATCGATCAACGACTCTGTAACCGCGAGACATGGCCGGAGAGGGAAATGAACTCTACCGCATAAAACACAATCAGCAGGAGAAAGTTGTCACACAGCTAATGACATTGTGTAACTTTGTTTAAAAAGGCGAACGGCAAATGCAGTTTGATAAATAGATAATATTTTTAATTTCAATGTTTTCCCACCTTTTTCCCCGCTTCCCACGATGGTATTTGATTCATGTTGTTATAGTATACAGATTGTTCAGGCTGTTGCACAGGGACTTGCACAAACAGTCGATACTGCATTGCATTTCATGTTCATGCTGCTCATGAGAACACATCCAAGCCACAACAGCACAGTTTATACCTATATATTCGGAGGCAACCGAATATATTTTTCAGACCGTTAAGAAATCCCGATTACTTGCACTAGGTACAAACATGATATGTACAGTCTGGGTATAGCTGGGACTTATATTTACAATTGCAAAATTGAGGATTAGGAAAAAATCTTTTCCCTTCAATTTCACTTTTACAGACAATGACCTAAATCCGTTGATGCCGTGACGATATGGCAAGCGCCCCATTTTTCGCGGATGAGCTTCAAGTGACGTTGTATTGATGCGTGCTTAAACTGGTTGAACACCCCACGACGAAGGGCTGGTGCAATATGCCAGAGTAAAGGGAATTGGTCTGTAGTAGGTTACAATAAAATATTTACATACCGTATGTGTGCGCACCGACTATTAAGGGGTTTTCAGATGTCCATGTCTGCATGTGGAAGCAGTGACCAAGTAATGTGATTAGGAACAAGTAAACTAGACGACCAGGATGACCAGGATGAAATTGAAATTATTAAGGGTGAACATAAGAATTTTTTTAATATAGCATTTACATTTTAACTAATAATAGAGTTAGTAGGAATGAACATCTATTTATGAACTACTGAAAAATTCGCAGTGCTATAAAATCTGATAAAAACACCCACATCCCAACATACTGAGCATAATGATAAGCGAGCAGATACCGTAGATACAGATGTTTGTGTTCAGTGCTCATCACAATCAACAAAATTTAATTGCAATGTACATCGATAATGGGAAGAAATTTTTTACTTTGCATCTGTAATCAACATCCGTTTGGTCGGAGAAAATTGATCTTTCCTAAGATTGATTAGGTTCCCAGCGGCTCCAATCGATGCACCAATTTTCAAGGAGCCAGTGGCGACATTCGCATCGGAAGTGTTTGGTAAGCGTACTCAGCCATTGGAGAGTGGAGTACGTATTAAAACGTACTTGTCGCCTATGCAGTGCGTTACAGCAGGTCAGTTTCAAGTTGCCTGGCTGAATAGGGATTTGAAGTTTTACACAATTTTAGAAAGTCCGCGCTTGTAGCCTCGCAACCGCACAAAAGAAACCGACAATGGTAACGTGAGCCGTAATTTAAGACCGCTGAGCAATCCAGGTGCCGGTGTGCATGTGGAGTCATCTTCGAAGTTTAGCGAGTGGCCAGAGTCCTCAGGATGGTCGAACACTGGGCCGACCGGCCGCCCGGGGTGTTGGAGTGATCTTTTTTCCTTCTTTTTCACACTCCTCTTGGCGGAAATGTGAAAGTCGTGAGCCCGATGATGGGCCCTTGCAAGTGTAGGGTGGTATGCTAATTGTTTAAATCAATACCTTCGCGCGCGTCGGTACGTTGGGGCACGAATACGGGAAATGGACGAATACGAGGCAATGGAAAAGAAAATCCTCACTCGGTAGAGCTTTTTGCAGTTTTCCTCGTAGATGCAAAATGGAAGGGGGGATGCCCGGGAAGTGGCAGAAGCAAAGCTTTATGTATGGGATCAAGCCCACGGAAACTAGCGTATGACGGTGTGTCATGGAGATACCATTAAGTATGATATGCCTTGAATACGGAACGGATTCCATCATTGCAAGAAGAGCCTCTTCTTGTACGACGCTGATGGAACGTCATTGATCAAATCTAAGGCCGTACGAGTTTCACCGCGCCGGTGGACATTCAATTGAAACCCGTGATAAATATGCATGAAGCATCAGACAATGATGCATGAAATTGAAATCGGCGTTTATTGCTATTCTGAAGACGACGTTGGTTGGAAGAAACGAAGTAGTTAGATCTTTCTTTACTTTGGCATACGTCTGCGCTTTCCAGTACCTGTCAAACCAACCGAGGCAGTAGCAAACAACTACAAGAATGGTTTCCAAATCCAATCTGCTTCGATCGTAACGGCACTGGTTGTCCAATATATACGATGGGTATATCATGATGAGTACATTAATATTTATCAATTAGAAATAAAATAGATCTGACCTAGAATTAATATCTATTCCCTACTTTGGCCTTACTTAGACATCGCTATTTTTCACAGCAACACAAAGCATGATCCAATCAACACAATTACATGCCAGATCAACGATCTCGATGCGCTGTAGAGCTTGAACGTCTCGCAATTTTTGCCGTCACTGTTTTTGGCATCGAAAAAGCCCGCCGCTCGCTTGTCCGTAGTGACACTACCAGCCGCCGTTTTGAATGCTTTCCTCAACGACGAACTCCTATTGAACAACATAACATACTGCTGGCGAATAAGCGAATAAGACTCAACTACAATTGACCATCTAACGCTCTTGAAGGTGTGTGAATGTTTGTAACGGTTCTCCGTTGCCTCTTTCCGGCACAACACTTTGTTAATTTCTATACATCCGTTTTCAGCATTCCCTGTCCAACGTGTTGCCACTCTATTTTACTACTTCTATGGAGCTTAAAAAGAGAGGTGAAGAGACTATATAAACAAAAAAATAAACAACAAAACGGAATGAACATAAAGCTACAACAATTGTCGTCGATTGTTACGCTTCGCCTAATGGCTAGCCTTTAAAGCTACTGCCACCGGGGATATAGAGACACCATGCAACGCAGTAACATCCTGTCGACAGCCCGAGCTCAAACTCTCGATCACGATCTATCGATAAAAGCGTTACAGGCGCTAGCCATGCACTAGACTTTAACAAATGAATCGCAGCGAGTAACGCGCGTAAGGTGTGTCGAAACATTTACCTCTACTCGTATCTGCCGTACTCGGCAGAAGGCTCCTCAATCATGGACGACAGTCAAGACCATGTCCTACCGTTGGAGATGAACTTAAACCATCGCTGTAGCTCAAAGGACGGTTTCATATGTGCGGGTACATCTAACATATAATTAAATGAATATTTTCGGAAATCTGGTCGTAGTCGATGTTCCGCAATGCGAACGAAATCAACACAAATTCTCGATCGACTAAAATCGCATTACGCATGGTTTGCCTGCTTTACAGGAATGACGACTAAATAAACGAGTCTTTTTGGGGCATTCACGCAAATCATGCAAAAGTGTATGCAAAATAAACGCTAATCGATTGACTAACTTTAGTGACCGACCATGCTGCATTGTTCGGTAAGTCCCTACATTGCAGTCCCTTAACGTTTGTGCTTATTATACTTGCACGCTGGCGTAAGTGGACCTTCCCTCATTTTCTCATTGCCCTCGAAATGTTTGGTGCCTCTAGTTCACTTAATTACGAACTTTCCCTGCAGCACAACCCACAACAAATTGGAAAGCTTTTTTTCACCATCAATTTATTACACGCTCATAATAGGAAAATGGTTCCGATGTTTAGATTACATTTACCCTCTGTGCTTCTTGCAGTGAGAGAGTATTAAAAATGGTTTCGTAACTGATGAAATTCAACATTTAAACCACTGAGATGTGCCTTTTCCATGGTATGGCACATACGGGGACAAGAATAACGAACTCTGACGTCGTCCTCGTCGGTTTACTTCTTACATTTTTATATTACTGTTTTTTCCTACAAAGACGGAAATTAGTTTTGAAGTAGTCATTTTCCATCCCAGCGATGAATTTAATTTGTCCGAGGTCCGAGCTCGATTATCTTAGAGCTCAAGCTACGCCTTAGCTCAAGAGCTATGTTAAAAATTCAAAAACGGTATGTAACCGATAGTATGTTCATTAAAATGAGACAGTGAACACCAAACGTTCTTGAGAGCCATCATAAGCCTAACTCCGTTGCGCTACACAAAAAAAAAAGCCCAGAGCGTCGTGATCTCACTTAGGCGTTTCAAGCCTGGAAAATTTGCTAATGCATTATTTATTAGGGTATGTGACTTATCACGAAAACGTAAAAAACAATGGGGATATGGGTAAACAATTTTCGCTTTCAACATCGTAACATTGGTGTAACATTCTCCCATGCGTGAAGGATAGATCAGTGCTGAAGTCTAGCCATGTCCAAACCAAAGCCCATAGCAAACGATTGGAGGAAAGAAGACAATCCACTTGGGGTCAGCCAGCCAGCATGCACGCTCAAGCAGTGTCAAAGTTTAAAGCTGATCCACGAAACAATAGAGATATAATTGCACATCCACACTCCGCCTACCGACTAGCAGCAGTGTAAGCACTTGCCACAGTTGCACACATTGCATGGTTTTTGATTTGCTCTTGAAACAAATCCCATCGATACGTTGAGAAAGGGTCTAGTGAAGCAGTGTGGCCTCAAAGTGTGGAGAACGTTAGAAGATGGTCGTTTCAATGAAACTCGTTACAACCATCTACGACTGCTAATCCTTATCTTTCGAAATAAAAAAAAATAGAACGGACCAAAACATTCCCTTACGTCTTTAGCGCGAAATGACAGAATGAACTACCAACCTTCAAATTCATCGAAGCGTGGCACCGAAACATTCTTCCGCAATGGAATAATATATAGTTCCTACATTTTTCAACGTTTCCCGCTGACAAATGACACAGAATCAAAGCTACAACTCACGTTGTGCCAACCAGTAGCTCGGTTAAATAGTTTGAGAAACGAAAACAAGGAAATCTCTTATGGTACGCTGATTTAGCATACTTCCGGCACCAGTTTTGCCTGGCAACAAGTACACTGCCCTTTCCTACGTATACTTTCTTTTTCATCGTGCGCAGGGCCATTGCTTCGTTGAAGTTCGCTGAAGTTTGCTGGCGGTGTCGTAGATAGCAAACCAGCGGATGGCAGGTCAAACGGCGAGGAAACAAAACCTGCTTCATGCCGCTAGGCAGGCAGGCAGATAGGAGAGCACTAGCCGCGCTGCTGAACGAATGATGAAAGTAAAACATTAGCAAATATCATACGCCAGACACCTGCCGATCAATTTTCTGAAAGCATCTGGGAAAAGGGGAAAAATAAAGTAGTAGGGTAACGAAACTAAACGACACAGCCGCACTTAACATTGATTCTGCCGGTGTCACATAAACTCTTCAAAAGCCTTTTTTGTTTCACAATTAAAATGACAGATTACATTCAAAATGACATTATTTTCAAATGTGCTTCAATTCGCAAGGTGAATGTTTCACTCAATGAGATTTGTAAACTACAGCAATCAATTTTTTTCAAATCATGTGATGAAATTCGAAAAAAATTTATCGAAACGATGGCGATAATTCTCTGTCAGTTTGAATCTTTTGTACCGCTCTAAAATGAACGTCGACCGCCAATCAAGGATGGGCCGAAAGTTCCCTTCACGATGGATATACGATCCAAAAAGGAATGCTCTGCGGTAGCAACACCGGAGGAACACACAAAGCGAAGCTCATAAGATATATAACGGACAAACCGCGGAGGAGAAAGTGGCCGACCATCATCGGTTTGCCGTCCCAATGACCATGTCACTCTTGAGGCCAGTGCACAATGTAGAAATCTTCGACGCTAAACAGCGACTTAGCGGACGATGTTAGTTCGTTATCTAGTTTGACTAAACAGCGACATTTTATCGTTACAATCCGCAACTATTTGCATCGATTGTTTTGTCTGTCGACTTTTCCTGCGAGCTCTCCTATCTCCTGGCTGAGCTGAGCTTTGTCAGTTGCTAGTGGCTTGGCTGCCACTTTCCCACAAACTTTTAAAGACGTAGCAACATTTTTGTATCGCAATCGAGTGCAATGATGGTCATGATAATGATGATGGTTTATGACGATGATTCAAACAATTTGAGCAAACTGTGCGAATGACTAATTTACTCGCCATGGACGAATCGTAATCGAATTTAGTAAACGAAACAATTGAATAATGTTTTGATGTGCAAGTAAATTTACACATGAACCAAAAAAAAATTAAAGCACGCAAACGGGTTCTTTTCTCTTCATGCATGGGGCCCGAAACGAACAAAAAGAAAACGATCTTGCTCATGTAAGCCGGGTAAGTTTTGCAAATTAATTTCCACCAACGGCAAACGTCAACTGCCGAGTATAACATCAGAGTCCAGCCGCAACGAAGGTGTGCATCGTTTGCGGCAGCCCCTACCCAAATCATAAGTTCTCCGCCATCAACCGAATCGAGCCAAGGTCGATCGAAATGTCAGTCGCGCCAAAGTGAAGTCTCTGTCGGTGACTCTCCGTCGACGGCAAGCGGCTACAATCAAACCAAACAAGGTTCCTGTTACGCCAATAATTTTTCGCCGATGATTTTGGTGAACTGGACAAAGGCAACAAAACTGGACCCACAACCATGCACCTGGCGCGCATAAGTATGTGAGCCGATTGTCTGGTACAACGTAACGACTATAGCAACTTTCGGGCCCTTCTTCTCTGTGTGCGGTGCTAGTTTTGCATGTATGTTTTGCACCCTGCTCTAGCGGGACCAGTTTGGTATGCAAATAACTGGCGACACCACGGGCCTAATCGAAGAGCTGCTATTTTGGTGTTTCCCACGTTGTGCACGTTGAACGCATGCAGTATGATTCTAAGTGATTCTTATCACTGTGCAGCTTTTGTAGGCACGCGTTACGCAACTCGTATAGACAATGGACCTAAAGCGCGAGTGCGAAACACTTTTGCTTTATACTGCAGCCGCGCTGCCTATTCGCTCTTCTCTCGCGATTTCTCTTGAATGTTCGTTCAGGACAGCGTGCACTGCTGCCTGCGTGCTACGCAACAGCACACCGACGCACCTTCCGCGGATGATCCAAACAAACATCCCTCCCCTCATCCGAGCCGCACCGATCGGCATCAACCAACCCAATTGCCAATTTATTACCGCCCGATGAATGGGCTGCTCTTTCAACGTAACGTCCGAGGCTGGGAACTGGTGCTCTTCAGATGACTGATGACAACAAACTGTCAGTAGGGGTGATGGCTAGTCCCGAAGGACAGAAAATCGGTGTCATGAGATCAGACAATTGTTGGTCCGCGCTGGATGATGCTCGGAGCTCGGGCTGGGACGTTCGTGCGTCGCTCACTTTTTTCCAACTGTGGAAACAGGAACTCCACTGATCGACCCCGTTTGACACTGGTTTAGACACAGCAGCACAATTATTCCTCTGGCGCGGACTTCATCATGCAAAATATTACTACGCAGTGCAACGGAAAACTGTCAACGTAGCGTTGAACATAAACAACCAACTGGACCAATTGAAACCATTTCCATACTCATGGCGGGTCGTGTTTATCCATCATACGAAGATCCTACATTGGCGCTCATATAGGATGAAATATGAGCTTTTGGGAGAAAGCACACCTTTTCCAACATTTGCAGATTGCACAATCAATGCCCACTTTTACGAAAATATTTTTATATTAGGCAAATGCTCATGGGCGTGACATTAGCGCTCAATCGGTTAGTTTCATCGTCATCATTGATTCATAGTAAGCGTTACGTAGCAAGGTTTCCTTTTTTGACATTATCGAGTTTAAACATTGTTATTCCCGCCCATTACTAGATCAAGATGACAGTGTCATATCTCCGCGGTTTTGAATGCACACGTTTACACTTGATCAAAGAATGAACATCTGTTTTCAAATTTACTCCCGTGTTGCCAAGCCTGCGAGTATTTTAGTCGAAAAACAATTTGTCTAGACGACCTGTTGGCAGAATGGCAGAAACCATTGGCCTTCGGGTGGCCCAACGTTCTAGAGCCGCTAGACTTTTCTTACGGATACGATCCACAAACGATGCAGATTTAGGATATGGCAAAAAAGATGAAAAAAAAACAAATACATGCCTTTTTCCACAAAGTAAACATACATTTCGCACATCGGCAGAAAGGTGTTCATTTTGTGACTTGTTTCCTACATATAAGAACTGCTTTCTTCACAAAGTAAATAGCGGCAAACTAATGCCACGAAAAGGATACACCGCATAGGAAGGACAACTTCCGCTGGGAACGGATGCGGATTCATTTCACATTCAATTACGCTCACGAGTTATTCTTCTTTGGTCTTAAGACTGGTTTTTTTTCTGTACTCCAGCGATCGCATGAATACACGTATATTGTTTACCCAAGCTAAAACGTTGACTGTAGCCGAAATATCGAACTACACTTTTATGAATATACTCCCTCCACCCGGCATCGGATAGAACTGGAACCGCTCGTACGAATCTTCCGATGACGCCTTGCTCCCAAATTTTGGGGGACTGGGTCATTCAACTGTTTATGTTCCGGGTAACGACAACTAGTACTGCGTGCAACAACAATGAAAATAACAACGGCGCGGGCAGGACCACCGCGTGCAGCATAACATTGTTTACGTTCGGATACAACGACTATGCCATCCGACGGATGCCATACCTAACAGAAGTGCGACGGTTTCCATTTTCACTCGGTTCCTTTTCTCGCCCATTCTTGATGCCTCAGATGATAGTGTGCTATTTTTAAATGCTTCTACATGGGAACCCTAAACCCTGAAGACGAAGCGAAGCAAATATAAAAAAGGGAATCCAATCAAAAATCGAGTCTTGGGAAGCATTAGCTATTTTTACACATTTCTCAGCAACAACGATACCAAACCTCTCAACGGTTGAAGGGATGGATGCGCATATGTATGCTGCCGCGTTAAAAGTTAAAAGCAGAAAAGGGAAAATAAAACTTAAAATGAACACCAAGTGAACATAGTGTTGAAGATACTCTTAGCTGAAAGTGTGTGTTATTAAAACAACCATCATACCGACTCTCGAGATCTTCAAGTCCTATACTAACAAATGTTGTGCTGTTTATAATAGTAAATATATCAGGTATGGCTCCCAGGGGATAAATGCACAACACACTTGTGTTCTATATGCTCCAGCAAAACTTTCAACCACCAATCTGACGTTAGCGAATATTCATGCGAAATTCAGCTAATCAGGATGGGAAACACATAAATGTGGCATTATGGCATAATGTCATTTACCGACAATCACAACTTAGCAATCTCTTAGATTGCATTTTCTACACATTATGCAAATTAACTCGCATGTATACACTGGAGAGATGGTCTGGATCCTTGGCCACAGTTTTGCACAGTTTTGCAGCGGCGATCCTGAGCAATCACTTTTTGTATCGGCTTATAGAACAACTGAGCTGGGAAACTCGGGCTACTCCACCACCACAGCAACTTGCCTGTTTCTTCCCTCAACAGCGTAGCATCATAAAAAGTACTATAAATTCGTTTGCTGGGGGCTTTACAATCCATCCAGTGTTGTTGTCGACATTGGCCATGGTTGTTTTCGGACGTTGCGGGTTTCTTAATGCATTAGAAATCATTATCAAAGAAAAAAACCCAATGGTTGATAAAGCCTGCGGCGCAAGTATAAGACATTCATGCCATCTTCGTCTTCACTCATATGCTGCCGGCGGCAGGGCAGCACTAAAGCAGGGTACGTGCTCTGCCCGGCCGTACTCAGCCTACAGGTGCTGCATATGCTAAATATGAATGAAACAGGCAAACCGAGGGTCAACGGTGTCCAACAAAGAAGGCTTTCCCAGCAGAGAGTCTCCTAGTGTGTATGCTGGCGCTCGTGTAGGTTGGAAAATAAAAACAACTTCACAAATGCAAGCTCGCTTCCCGACGAGGGTTGATATACCTTTCACCCTTATGGCCACGCACGCATACTAATGCAGCTCCATATACCACTTCCTATTCCCCCTCGCCCGTGCTACCTGTAAACTTCACACAAAGCCAAGGAAATTACAATCCATTCTTTTCTGCAGCCATCTCACATAATTATGCTGCACGGTGGAGGAGCGCCTGATGTCGGCTGCATTTAATATGTACCTTTTTCAGCCAGCGTAATTTTTTTCATTGTTTTTTGTCCGCGACTTGGAGGCGACGAGACCAGCACGCTGCGGAGCTCGGTGCAGAGTCGGCCAGGCCAGATCAAGTCACACAAGCGGCTGCTCGACAGTCTTCACTTAGGCGCACACTTGGCATTGAGTGAGGGAGAAACAAACCACTAAAAAATGAAAGCAAGCAGCATGGCTGCAGGAAACATTTATGGCGAGAGGTCAACCAGAACAGACGCGGAGACGTGCTGGGAACGAATGCTGAGGATTGCTTCTTCGAGAGCTGCGAGAGAAAATCTGGAACCCGCACACGTGAAGCAATGGAAAGGCCGCCTTTCGTGATTGTGCGTTACGTCTTCTCACAAAGTATTCTACGTCTACGACTTAAACTGATAAGTATTAACGGATTGGCTGAGGGAGATTAGTTAAACATCGTTCTGTTTTACTTTTATGTAGAAAACAATTTCTACGGGCACAGAGTAACAAAGGGAAAGGAACAGGGCCAGTCTCTTTCCATGATTGCCAGTACCTTCCTGCTTCTACTATGCTTTTCACTCACACTTGTCCGGATGATAGCACCCCTGTCATGCTAAATCATCGTTGCGGCTCAAAGAATGGCTCTATCCACGTGCGGCGTCAATGAACGGTGCTGTAGGAAAGTTATTCTCATTTTCATTCTCACTCGGGCTCAAGCATCCACACGGGTCGTACAATAATTAAATGTTGCATCCCTATGTGGTGTGTTGTATAAATGGGTTGATAAATATAAACTGTATTCCTTTTTTGTGTTCACTGTTTGGCCAGGCTATTCTTGTAATTGGAGAGTTTAAATTTCATCTTCCTGTGAAAGATAAATCGCTCACTGCTCCTTTATCACACAAATGCATTCTCTCACGTCACACAACACACATTTACGTTCCGGGCACGATGCAATCGACACCTAACCTTACAACGCTGCTGCACTTGCTCGTTCGATTGCCACTTTCGAGCGTGGAGGTTAGTTCGTCGTCAGTACCGGTCGTTGGCTACATCGTGGGCAGCGGTCGTTACAAGTCGAAATACCATCGTTCGGATGTCCGGAAAATACTTTGGACGACCTCCTACTCATTTTAAAGTTTTGGAGTAACTGTCGCTCAGAGATTCTCCCTGCGGCCGCTGCTCTCGTGCACTGGTGTGAGCAACAGGAAAACATTGTGACCACAAAAAAGGTGCAGCAGAGCCAATATCAAGTATAAGATGGATGCCGTTCCCTCTCCGCCTTCCGGCTGCATCATCCTGGGTTTCTAACATATTCTCCTTTCCGTTCTGTCTCGTGTGCGCTACTTGTGTGTAAAATGCAAGTTTACCTATCCATCCCGACCTGTCCGAAAGTGAATCTATATTGCTACATACTCGGATATAGTGCAACATGATCGAACGTTTTTCGTTTTCACACTTGTTGAATGCCAGTGGATCTTCACAAACTCAATTGTGATTTTCCGCACTCAATAATTGGCTTGTTATGCCCAGCGTACTACAACATTAACTGACAACCTCCTCAGGCATACCAACATTCTCCTATCGTGGTTGCATAATGCACTTGCAGAAATTTCATTCAGACCACCTGCATTTGCAGTGCAACCAGTTTTTGGTTTGTGCAACATATTTCGGACCGCCCATGTATGGAACGGGACCGGCGGGCAAATTTGAGATGCGAAGACAACGATTATACAACAGCGCATGCCAGCCAACATTACTAACGCCCTAGAAAAGGTCGTGCCTACATGCAGCAGTCTCATCGAATATTTGATTCCGGATAGGTAAAATCTAATAAATTAGCCACGAACGTGAAGGTGTCGGAGAAGAACGCACGCGTTTCAGCGGGCTGAGTTTGGTCGCTAAAGCAGAAAAATGCCGAAAAATACCAGTTTTAGTTCGCGTTGGATATCGTAACCTCGATTCCTTCGCTTCCCAACATGATATTGCTGACCTGTATAAAAATATAGAGATTCACACACACAGAACCAGCAACAGGTTCGAAAAACAGGCCCCAGCTACGTAACCTGAATAAATGGTCTACGCCGAAATCATCGCTTTTTTGGAAAAGGTGTGGTGATCAGTAAGCTGGAACGATCTCGCCTTTCATCTTACTGTCGTGAATCTGGATTTTTTCATGATATGGCCTTTGAGGCAGTGGCTGCCGTGTCTAAAGTGTTGTGCATGCGTTCAATTTTCACCTTTCTGGCGTCATTTGATGCCACCGATGTCGAAGGTTCGCTTACATCTCAACTATTGGTGCGGAGGTTTTGTTTTTGCTACTCCTCCATGAAATAGGTATTGGAGAAACGATGAAAGAACATTACATTTTCACATTTTGACGATGACATTTTTCCATGATTACAACGAATCGTTCAGCGTCGCCGGAAGTGTTTGTTTCGATCGCAACGCCTTTTGCTCAATAAATGTATAATGTTACTATCCGACCCGACAAACGTCTTGCTACCGCAAGTTCTAGCGAATGTTATAAATGTATGACGTTAAAAGCATTGTTTTTGTTAACCTGATAAGCCCGCGAAACTAGCACGTGTCGGTTTTTAAAAGTTCGTAACAGTTTACCCCTCAGCCCATGGACACTCGATTATTAAGTTTTCCACCTTACCGATTATCCTCTTATAGCTAAAAACTACATTTGATTCCGCATTGAAAAAAAATCTCCACCAATGTTTGGTCAGTACTTCGAAGTTATGCAAATAGCTTGGCAGAGATAATTTTAACACATTTCCCGCAAGAGTGATTAGAAATCATGTTGTTGGAAAGGGACAATGATTAAACTAACTCCTTTTGTTACTATCTATCATGTTGGTGGAAAGGGACAATGACCAAACTAACTCCTTTTGTTATTAGATCGTAATAGATAATATAAACGGAAACTAACCTTTAATATGAACTGCTACTTTATGTTCTATTTGCTTAGCTGTGGTGAAAAGGACACGTATTATTCTTTCGGAAGATGGTCATGCTGAGAAGATTATATTTATCTGCGCAACACTTTCTATCGTCAGCAGGCCGCGGCATGCATGGTAAAGTGATAACAGACTACTTTCACTGGGACAAACAAAAACGAAGGTATTCAAATTGATTATATATACTATGGGACCGAATGTGATTTAATTATCAACATATGTTTACTGAATTTGAAATACATAACCAGCAACGCTCCAACACTATATCATGATCTTATGCGTTTAATTCGGAAGAGTTTCGACAACTGTTATTTCCTTTACGAATTTTGCCAAGTTTAACAATGACATAAAAATAATCAATGTTCACGTCAACTGCACTCAAACATAATTCCAAGTCTGGAGAGATCGGGAGGATCCAGTATGAAGATGACTTTCTAGTCCGCCACTGCCTCACCGCGCTGCGTTGAACACCTTAAACTATGCAGCTGATGTTTGGAAACAGACCGACGGCACAAAACGCTCTACACATACGGACAAAGTGAAAGAGGAAACGTCCAATTCTGAGCACGTTTCAGGAACACCGCACACGGCCGCTTGACTTCCAACAAAAACAGGTTTTACACATTTCAGTAAACAACAAACACCG
This sequence comes from Anopheles plumbeus, assembly GCA_034621735.1. Lineage (NCBI taxonomy): Eukaryota > Metazoa > Arthropoda > Insecta > Diptera > Culicidae > Anopheles > Anopheles plumbeus. The sequence continues at coordinate 7,030,880 of JAOEFI010000001.1, read as the reverse complement.
CCAACGGACGCTTACCTAGCGAATGGCGGTACCTAACGCCACGTAACACAACCACTCAGCCCGATTGTACCGGAGAAACTGCATGATGTTCGTTACCTTACAACTATCTGAGTCGGACAGCAGTCCCAAACCAAACCCACGCACACTAGTGTGCGTAGCTACCCTTTTGACAAAATCGCTTGCACGCTATGAACTTGCATGGCTTGTTGTACCTTTTTACAAAACTGCGTGCAAACTATGAACTATGTTATCCCAATTGACAAAATGGGCTACATTTCGTCGAAATTCCCAGAATTTTATCAAAATCCCGCTATTCCCATCCCATGAGCATGAAGGACATGAAGAAATACAAGAATCGGCGCGTAAAGGTTTGAAAAAGACGGCATATGCACACGGCATGCGGGCGATGCGCAATGCTTGCATACAAATCGAAAATATACGTCCGAGGGTGTGGGAAGGGAGGGGTTTTGGTAAAACTCTGTGTAAATCTGAGCGAAATTCCGCCCATTTTGTAAAGTTGGCGCCAATATTCTCAAAGCGACTATTCGCAGTGTGGCAAAACTGGTTAATCGATTGTTAAACGTGTAACTCGTTAACCTAACGTTAAACTCGATTTAACCAGTCGTTTAAGAGTCGGTTAGCAGTCATTAACAGAGCGGTCTACTAAAGTGTACGGTGACCTTTCTGTTGTGCAGTCATCTCATGCGAATGGCACCGGACGACCCAGCCCGTAAAGTCTTCTTCGGCTGTCCCGAAGGACAGAGGAGGCGTGGTGACACCTCTCCCCGATGGTCTAAATATTACTATTTATTCCGTGGTCAGTTTGGTGTTCAAGTAAAGAAAGAGCCCCGATCGCTTCGCTGTCGTCTTTTTATATCCCCTGCCGGGCACTCAAGCGCAGTGCACTTCTACTGAAGTTCGATTTGTTTTTGTTAAATTTTATTTATTATATCTAATAATCTCTACCTTACAAATACCTTCTTGTTAAAAGTACCATCAATCGTAGTATGCCCTAATTGAATCGTCGTACTTTAATTTCGTGAATCAAAGCAATCATGTTTTTCTAAGTTTCAATATTCGGTGGAGAAACAAGATAACAACATGGAGGAAAACTTGAGCGAAAATAGAAATTGTCTGCGTGACTCTCAACAACATTTTCTAGTTTCAGTTTTTGTTTATAAAGCTCGTCACCTGAGTACCCCCAATTCTGATACATTTATCATGATTTGTCTCAACGGCACATACAAACGGACCAAAAGTGCCTACCGTAGTGAGAATCCGTATTTCAATGAGGTAATCATAGTGTTACTGTACTTCTTTATTGGAACTAAAATATTTGGTCTTTCCAGTATTTCAACTTTGAGTTGCGCTGCTCTGAGAAAGAAATGCTGCGGAAAAGTATTAACTTTGGTCTTTATCGAACCTTCATTTGTATGTCGGTGAACTCTTCCATTGGAGAGTTTACTATTGATCTTCGCACAATTTGGAAACAAAAGGGTAAGTTTGCCATAAGAAATGGTATAGCATATGCCGCTAAATTCATTCTTCTTACAGATCATGCGTTTTTGAAGAAATGGGCATCATTCGAACCGCTAGGGCGAGCCGCGACGAATGATTTATACAATGGTTACCTTTTGATTGATGTAGCAATATCATCACCTTTTGAAGTACCCGGCCCTTTTATTTTTGAAGAAGTAGACATAGATGACATTGAAAAGTTTGTGATACACGAAAGAGCATTATTGAATATATTATCAACATATACTTTTATGTTTAGTAACAGGCTGGTTCCTTGCGATTCGAACAACGAAAGACAACGTGTACGATACTGCTGTAATATCTTCAGTGGAGAATTTGTTACCAGCGCAGAATATATGGTTCGTGTCTCCTTTGCAGGATCCATGGTAAATTGTGTATGATAGTCGCTAGTTTTATAAACTATATGATTATGGTTTTCTTATGTCAGGCACGCACAAAACCTAGTGCATATGGTAGAACGAACCGATGGAACGAAAAACTATCCTTCACCGGAACGTTTCCTTCTTTAAATCAAACCCTCGTAATAGAGCTGTTGACAGTAAGCTGCTGCTACAAGAATGTCAAATCCATCAAAGAAATTGGGTTTTCGTCTTTTTCCAAGCAATTTGATGAAATCTGTACGTAATCTATTGCATGGCTTTTAACAAAATTTAATATATCACACATTTTCATTTCGCAGTCCATTTACCAACGTTTGGTCCTTCGATGGTTTATCTGTATTCTGGAGCCCAAAATTCACAATATGCAGGCAAACTCTTGGTATACATCAACACTGAAGTATTATCCGGGCTATCGCTACCTGCGAGAAAAGTGCAAACGGATCGCATCTACAACCCAATAGCAACTTGCAACTATTGGGAAGAAGAATCATTTATCGTTCAATTCTATTTAATCAACTTTCAATCCTTCAAACACGTTCACGCCAACCAAATAATGCTTTATCTTACATGTGCCGAAATTCGATCCAAGGCGCTAACTCTGACGATGGCAAATTTTAAATCATTTAACGGCTCACACACCACGTGCTCCGAAGCAAGTCTGTTGCGGCTCACTGTGAGAATACAGGCTCCAGACAGTAGACACAAATATTTTATCACATTGGCCACCAATCAGTTGTTAGGAAAATTAAAGCAGTTTATTGAACTATTGACCCACTGTCAAACCATAGAAAAAGAAGCTGCTATCTCCACAAATATAGGATTGTTATCCTCCGTTTTATCGGAATTAGAGATAGCATTTGGTCTGGCGTATCACGTCATCAGTCATGGCATGTATAGAAAACACACGGAATGGGATCGAAAAAGGAAAACGCATGCTCAACAACAGCTGGTAAGTGTAGATACTTAAGAATGTGGATAGATTACTTGATTTGATTTCAATTACTTGTTTCAAAACTACTACAATTGTATATGGCTTTAACTACAGCTTCGGTAATTATGACGTACCAAAGGGGGTCAAAGCACATAGGACAACTCTTCAAATAGTTTATTGTGTTTTTATGAAATTTGGGAGCTCTCCACATCTCCCATTCTAAATCACACTTTCAAGCCTTCGTTAATACGTTACAATTTGATAATAAACGTTACAAATAAACGTTTAACAATTTGTTCAAATTCGGTAACAATCCTCTAACATAAATAAAGTTTAGATTTTATACCTTTACCAGGCTCACCATAAAACAAAACTTACTGAGATGAAGTCCCGATTGATTTCAATCATCGATTCCAACGATGTTGCATCTATGCTGATGGAGCTAGATCAAATCAAGGATACGATTGCTAATATATCAAACGACGTTAGTAAAATTAAACGCACTGGTGGTTTGTTTATCTTGTATAATATCAATATTCTTCTATTCAAGGAGCAAAATTGTTACCCGGATGTGCTATTACATTTCTCTCGACCTGGTCAGTTGCCGACGGAGTCGATCTGTCACTTCAACATGGCCGATTACCTCGTGCCATCCAACTCCTCGAGCCCAGCAGGTTCGTTTACCGGTAAACGGCGCACAATTCTCCCGAGATCGATACATTGCAACCATTCCTGCCCTAACCTGTGCGGCTGCATCTACGGAAAACTTGACTATCTGATGGAGATTGGTACCGAAAGCCAGGAACAGAACAGAGCGGATAAACTCTCGAGCAATGGTACGAGCGACAGGCAGGCTGGCAGTCGCGTGAAATCTAGCGAAGTGAACTGTAATGTCCGCGTGTATCATGGTCGCATCTATTCTGACTTCCACGAAACAGAGCTATGCAATACCAGGTTGACGGTTCTATTTGAAAATTACGAGACAACATTCTCTGTATGACCCTGCCGGTTCAAATCATCTATTTTTTAAGATTACATGCCATGTTTGATCTTACAGACGATTTCGAAAACATTGTCCCCCTGCTGGAATGAAACAGTAGAGTTGAAAAATGTCCCATTTATCGAGGAAACTGCCGAAAACTATAAGATAGAACAGCAGAGTACAATTGTATGTGTTTTACAAGACTTGGAGAAGAGAGCAGTAAGTGGAGTGACAGTATTCAAACTTTCTTATGTTATTTCTTATTTTAATATCAACAATAATTTGAACAAACTAAATATTTTAAAAATTATGGGAAATCTGTAAATATTTTAAAAATCGCATTTAATTTCAGGATCAGACACTTCAGATAGGATGGTTTGATTCAATAATCAGTTATATTGAACCTAAATGTTCACGAGAATCGGAAGAATCGAATCGAAATCCATCCCATTTCAACTGCTATCCACAAGATAAAAGTTTGAACAATTTAAGGGCTGCATTGCGATGGGTTCCAATCTATAAAATGGGAATCAGAGTGGCAGAGATACTCATATCCTGCGAAATTGTGAAGGTAGTTAGACAATATACTCAACTCAACCCAATTAACCCAAATTATATCATAATACAGTTATACTTTTTAACACTTTAAGGTTTCTGACTCAAGAAGAGGGCATGACGTCGGAAAAGTACTTGTGCATGGATTACCGCAGGAGATTGCTCCACAGTTATACCTTTACAAGATGGAAGTATATTTTGTGGGTTTACGCCAAACGCATGCTAAAATGTGTAAGGGCATCAAGAAAGCTCGCATTATGATCACCTTAGGTGAAACGAATGTGCTAAGTGGACTTTCCGGATTGACCTTCGGAGGCAGTACTAATTTCGCAGAAGACATTAACACATGCTCCTTGGTAAGGGTAACATAGATCATCTATAATGCAGAGGCACACACGCGCGTTACTTTTATAACATATACAAATTTTACTTTTCGACAGCAACTGCCCATAAATCCATATTATTGGCCGTCAATTATCATTAAGCACCTCGATTACTCAAAAAATAACTCAACCAAAATAGTTGGGATAGCTATTGTTTACCCTTCCAAAACATACATCGAGCCTCCAAAAAAAACAGCAGCTGCCGGATCAATTCATTCCACGGTCGTTAATCTGCCAGATGATGATAGGACTTCACTGCTACCGAAGACTTTCCCTAGCCAATTCAGAGAAATTGTTCACAAGAAGTGGTCTAATATTGGCTCAAACTTACAACAGTCTTTTAAACATATAAGACCGTTGAACACTGAAACTCTAGCAAAAAGGAAAGACACGGTGAAAAACGAGCATACTTGGTGGTCAAAGTTCTACAATAGCCTATCACAAAATTTCCACCATGTACATACCCTAAAGGTAAGACCAATTATTATCGCACGAGATGTATTTCGGGCAGTTTAAAATATCTACCAGTTTGCTAGTGAATATCTTACCATTCTTCAATCTCAACATCTTATCATTCTTCAACCTCAACAGATTTATAAAAGAGAACTAGAACACATTCCAGTCTACAACGGGTTTAGGGACTGGAGTGGAAGTTACCCTCTGTTCGACGCGAAATATACCAAGAGCGCGGCGAAGAAAAATCCGTACGGGATCATCAAGTGTAAAATTATGTTTACTCCTTTCGACGCACCGTCTACAATTCTGCCCCTTCCGTAAGAGTATTAAAAACGCATAAGTTTCCTTTTGGCATAGCAAATAAATGTTATTGTTCTTTTTTGGAGGTTAGCATTGCAAACAAATCGCGAAGAATACTCGATGCCGTGAGAGTGACTGTGGTGGTCTACGTTGTGCAGGCCCTCAATCTTAGTTCACGCGACATTACATCGGAGTCTGATGCATACATAGTATTGACATACGGGAATGAGCGTGTTAGAGACCGGGCGTACTACGTTCCAAACCAGGCGTCTCCAGTGTTTGGCAGACGGTTTGAAATGCGTGGAGTTTTACCAAGGTTACGACATAGAACCTATACAATGCTATACAATGAACCATTTCCTGACCTTGCATAAACCATTTTCTTTACAGAGACCAAATGTTGCACCTTGCGCTCTACGATCGTGATTTCGCTTCACCCGACGATCTTATAGGCAGCACCTACATCGATATTGAAGATCGGTTTCGTAGTAAACACCTTCCAGGGTTTGGATTGCCGAAATACTTTACCACCGCTGGATCCACCCCGTGGCGTCATCCGCTGAAACCATCCCAAATGCTGGAAGCCTTGTGCGCCCAATATACAATAGAACATCCGACTATCACTGGGCAGAAGATTATTGTGGGCGGCGTGGAGCTCGAGGCCGAAACAATTGATGTTAATGAATGTCGTAAGGAGCAGTTAGCTCTACTGGCGCTGAACAATTTCGAGCATATTCCAAACGGGTTTTCTTTGACCCCGGAACACGTGGAAACTCGATCCCTGTATCATCCCAAACGCAGAGGAATTGAGCAAGGTAAGGTTCAACTGTGGCTCGAGATCTACGAGCCAAGTCAACCACATCCGCAGCCACTCGACATCACACCACAGCCCCCGAAATCGTACGAGCTGCGCGTCATCGTCTGGAACACGGCCAACGTAGTGTTGAACGAGCGCAACATATTCGGCACCGAGATGAGCGACATCTACGTAAAGTGGTATGCTAGTACGCAAATGCTCCATTCTCCCCTATTTGACGCCCAGTCTTTACAGCTGGCTACAGGAGTTCACGAAGGCTCAATGCACGGATGTTCATTACCGTTCACTAACTGGCGAAGGAAACTTCAACTGGCGCATGATATTTCCATTCCTATACTCACCACCCGATGGCATGGTAAGTAATCGTGCATATTGCTTCCTACATCGATACTTTAAACTTTGACGTAAAACTCTGGTTCAATAATTGAGATGCTCTTGGTTTTCTAGCTGGTGGTTCGTCGGAAAAAGGCATTTTACGAGCAATTCGACACCGAATTTAAGTATCCCCCGGTGCTCACTGTGCAAATTTGGGATAATGATTCATTTTCCGCGGACGATTTTCTAGGAACGGTGGATCTGAACCTGTCTCACCTCCCAACGCCGTTTAGGACGGCCGGAAGGTGCCAGCTTGACAAAGGTCTGTCCTTGACTGGATCTGAAAGCTCGCAGGGTTTCTTGAACCTGTTTCATCAGCGCCGAGTGAGAGGATGGTTTCCGGTGCATGACACCAACGCGTCAAACAGCGACCGAACTAATGGCCAGCGGGAAGAGGGCGGAGTATCGCTAACGGTAAATATTTGAATCGACAGTTCATCAAACGCTCTTGTTTGCGTTGAATTCAATTCACTTTTGTTTTTCCCCTGCCTTGTTCCCCTGTTTTTTACTTCTTAATCTCGACATTTCCGGGACGTCCTCCCTTACATCCGGGAAGGGAAAAATTGAGCTGGAGCTGGAGATACTCAGTGGAGAAGATGCAACTCAGGAACCGGTTGGTAGGGGTCGTAAACCACCGCAACATCTTCCCGATCCGCTGTAAGTAACGCTAGTTTTGTTTCGTCACGGATGCTATGAATCCGTACAACATAGTACATTCACAAATAAACACACCCACCGTCTCTATAGCAGACCAGGACCCAAACGACGAGTGCTAGAGATGTTGAAACCATTTTTATGGTTTCATTGTTGTTCCATTAGTCTCAATTAAGTACCAAGATTGCGCTGTCCTCGAGATTTTTCCTATTAATCTAAAAACGCAACACATTCATTTCAAATTAATCGTTTGGTACACTCTAGTATTGGATTTGGCTAAGAAACCCTTTCTGGAAGATTCGATGATACCGGCATGGTATTACATATTTGCATGACACTACAGGCTGGCTCTATTTATTTCACACAGTTCTCAAACAGATCTGTTGCCAACGAATGTGCTGCCCCCATGTTCTGCTGCATCCATCCCAACCCTGTCTCACCTTATATTATACCCACCATTTCAGTCGACCGGAAATTTCTTTCAACTGGCTACGTCAGCCGGGAAGAATGTTCAACAAGCTTCTATGGCCGCGGCTTCGAAAATCTTTCTCGTGGCTTGGCGCTGTGATGCTGCTATGTTTGCTGCTGTACGGATTAGTGGTAAACGTGCCAACGGCGTTTATGACATGGACACTTGCCCAGCGGAAGTAACCAACGGCTTGGAGCGAGTCCAGGATGTCGTTCTTGGATCCGGTGGAAAACGAATGCTCGAGAACGTACACTGCGTACGAGCTTCTCGTCGATCAGCATTCGGTGCCTCTTCAATGCTGTATTATCTCGTCGAATGGAATCAAGTAATTATTGTGTTGATATTCGTTATTAAATAGCTGTTCAGTTTTCAGATATGTGTTCAGAGGTAGATCTTTTCCGCATCGAGTAGGGTCCACCCGGGTCTACCTCTTTAGTTTCTTTCTATGGCATAGTGCATCTTTCTATCATTCATTGTTTACATTGACTATGTGAAATGTTGATACTAGCTGTGGTGACTGCAAACGTGTTGCAGGTTTTGCTAAAAACGGTTTAGACAAGCAAATATTGTGATACCGCATCAGAAGAAGCAACAGAAACTTCTAAAGATCGTTTATCGGCGCTCGATTGAACAGATTCAACAGCGGAGAATGAAGTCACAGTGCCGATGGTGGTGTTCACATTTCACGAATGAGCCTATATTGTACCTAGAGCGCCATGCCAGCCATGTGCACGGATTCAGCACGCCTTTGTGTAAAGGTATCATCTACTATACGGGAAACCGATGACAGATTGAGAAACTGTCTGATGTACGCTCAAAGAGGGACATGCAACAAGCACACCCTTTCAGAAGGATTCAAACGAACGAGTCATGAAAAATACACATGATATGGAAGGGCCAGCGCACCGAACCGCAACTGTCCAGAGACCCATTAATTTAATGACCGATAAGATCGACGGAGTTCACCTGGGAATGTTCTGCCCGGAACAGACACGGAAATGTTACAATGATAGAATAGTGAGTTGGTTTAGCTCAGCATGGTGCAAGAAATCTTGTTTATGTTTTTATGGATTGATAGCATTTCCATGAAACTGACCAACTGTAGTGTAGTTTAAGTAATGAAAAAATTCCACGAACAACTGTCGGATGATCGGATGCTATTTTATGTCATAAATAATATCATCGCTGTGTATTAATGTCATTTAATTGGCATGCCCCTATTTTCTGTTTCAACAAACAAGCCTTCAGCGACAACGGCGACTCGGTGTCAAATGCTGGGCGAAACCTTATTTCACCCAAAAGCGCTACTCACGATGGTTTCGTTGCGGAAGACATTCGTTTGGATTCCGTTGATCGTCCAGTATCGTAATCTTTAATCTATGCCCTCCATACAACCGGACCGCTCATCGAAAACGCGCAGACAAACCAATGGTTTCCATCAACACACGCTAAACGATGTTTTCTTTACTCGCCGAGTATGGGTTATCTGCCATGGATATATTCTTCCAAAAGTGTCTGGAGTAAACTGTTGCATGCTATTGGCTCAAGAAATACTGTGTAGGGATTGGTGAACCAACCGTATCGGGATGGCAAGAAATAAATTAATTTAAATACGAGCGTATGTCTCATATTGCTTCGTTGGGAATGTTTGCTTAACAAAGCTCGTCCACTGTTCGATCCGCCCTCAGATCCGGTGTATCCGCTAGTTCTTCCCGCATTCCTACATACACTCCAAGCGTGCCCCGCATGTCACGCGTCAAATGTAGAGGACCACCATTTTCTCGCCTAGCGCGAATCATTTGCTTAATTTAACTTGTTCCGTTCCCTGTGGAGTCAGTGTTCCATAGGCCGTCGAGGAAGCCGAACGCACCGCGCGAGTGTTCGCCAAAACTACCGCACCTACCGCCAACTAGGTTATCCTTATCTGTGGTACATACAGTATGTATGAACTGAAGTAAACGTTTTACATGTGCGTAATGTATACCATCGGCCAAACAGGGTTTGCAGTGACTTCAGAGACAATTTCAAAACCCATATCCATCCCTTGGAAATAATATGTTTGGTCTGTTTTTTTTTATGGTTTGACGATTAACTAGCTCTACAAAAAGTGTGCATACGTGAATTAAACTTAAAACAGGTGCAGTGAAATATTGTGAATAAATCGCGATGCATTGTAAAGAACTTTATTAAGATGTTGCCCAACATATTAATTCTAATTTGTTTTAGTTCAAACATACTCAACAATGCATCATAAAAAAAAAACGTGTAAAGCTGTTTAAATCGATTACATTCTAATGAAAATCAAACGACAAAGAAATCGTAGTGTAAAATCAGTGAACACAATATCACCGCGAAGACAGCATTCGTGTTAACGAATTGTTTTCACAAACCTTTTGATGCCTCTTCATAATGGCGAATTGTACTAAACGTGGGTCGTAGATAATCTTTGATAATGAGGAAGATATATAATATCTGGAAACTATAACATTTCACATTAGTTTCACATTAGTCACAATTTCACATTAGTCTGTCTTCCCAATATATACGACAAAAGCATTAAAGCTTCAACGATACCCAACAAGCAGATAGTTGGTCACGTCGAGATCACTCAACAGCAGCATCGCTTTCTGTAGATTATTACGAAACGTTCTGTGTAATTACGAAACGAGTAAATTTGTGTCATTTGACTTCTTAGTTGGGGAGCTTAGGAATTAACCATCCTATAGAGTACCAGGATGTTTTTTTCTACTTTAGTAGACTATAATACTCTCCTTTATCTCCATATATCATATCATATAGAGCAGTCATACCACATACCAGCCGAACATTCTATTCGTACATGAAGAATATGCAGAAGATGTTGTGAGAAGAATTTAAGAAAATGAGTACAAACCAATCTACCGAAACTATCTTCATTTCTGTTCTAGCCTTTAGGCTCGTATAATGAATAAAGACAAATGCCTTCCGCAACAAACATGCCAGCTCCACTATACCTAATCCATAGTCCCAGATCAGTTCGATCGGACACCGAACCCAACCCAGCAGCGTGCGATGGCATCCGGATGGAAGATGATCTGCAGCGAACACAAGCATTCAAAGTACTTTTCCATGCCAGCAAATTCATCAGCAAATTTTGTTTCACCTCCATCCATATTGGTTCATATTTTCGCCTTGTTTTTATTATTCTAGAGCTGGCTGTTGTCGAGGTTGAAACTTCCATCAGCACATGGAATACAAAGTACAAAAGGAAACCAAATTCACGACAACAACGAACTGCAGGCCATTCTTACGGAAACGACTGAAGCGGAAGTTTGTCTGCTAAGCGACAGTCCGTATCGTATATTAAGGGTGAGTTGCAAGTGAATTGAGTAGGGTTTGTTCAAGATATCCATTATATATTACATAGTGGAAGATATATATGCCAATAAGTACTGATCAACCAGCCCACAACTTTCATCGACATATTCTTCAGTACTTCGCACGCCACAAGTGGAATACTTCGAACCCCTGAGGTAAGCATTGACGCCTTCAGCAGCAGAAGCAGCTAGC
>JAOEFI010000001.1:6926844-7010245 GCA_034621735.1 Anopheles plumbeus | reverse complement strand
ATTTTTATTTATTAGATTAATTTGAGCCCATTTTATGACAATCCCGAAACGATCACTTATCGTTGTCCTAGGACATCCTAGGACATCACCTCCCACACAACTCCCGAGGATCGTGCTTATCCTCGATCCATCTCCAATACCCAAATCCTGCAGTGTTCAAAACGTTCGGGAAACCAACAAAAAAGAACAGATTGTAAATACTTTGTGCTCACAGCTCCCACGCGTCCGGCGAGACGAATTCCGATCCATTCCTTCAGTGATACCCTTCCACGGTCCGCTGGGTCTTCCTTATAGAGATGTCCTGGCAGATATAGTGCTCTTCCGCCACTGACGCCTGCGGTTGTGCACCCCGGGATGCCCAGTGCCCTTTTTTGTTCTACCGCTCCATTTACCGAGTGCCCGCTCGCAGGATACGCACTTCCCCCGTCTAGAGACCCACGTTCTTTTCTATCCAAGATACCATCGACAAAGACAAAAAATAGAATGATCGCCACAAACGGTCGGTGACACTTCTCGGGTGCTATCCTAAGGATGCGCTGGTCGCGACGGGATGCGCTTTCTCAGGATCGTGCTGCCGTCCGCATCCTAGCAAGGAATACGGAGAAAGGATTCTGTGCCCCGCGATCCCGTTGTTTATCTCATCCAATCGAGGCGTTCCTCCCAGCCCGGTTCTTTTTGTTTTTAGGGTTAGGTTTTTTTTCGATCCCTGCACCTTTTTGTCGCGTGGACGGACGCAAATACTGAACTCCTTTTTACGCCGACAGGTCCACAAAAGGTACAGCGGGGTAAACATTAATTCGATGGAAGGACGGTCGTCTTGCTTAATCGTAAATCTAATCCGGTCCGTCAGAAGCTCGCAGTGGGAGGATCGTGGGCCGGCCTCGAGTCCATACGGGCTAGAAGGTATGTCCCCTTCGGAAAAGGAAGAAAAAAATTCCTCCGGAAAAACGACATTGTAAACGAGTGGAGAAAAAACCAACTCGTTCAAGTAACACAGCAATCAAATACGACCGTCATCCAAATGCCTGCTCGTTTGTGCGCTCCAATTCTTCCGGATGTTATGTTTTCGGTGAAAAAAATAGACAAAACTTTCGTAGAATGCAGTTGCATGATGTATGTCATATTCTGACCTTTATTCCCCCTCACCTCACTCGGGTGCTATTTAAACTCTCTCCAAATGAGATGATGACGATTTGTTTCCTTCGTGCGCTTATCGGCAGATTCTCATCTTAATCTTTTGTTTGCTCGCTGGAAAAGGCTTCTATTGACCTCCCAGAAAAACAAGTCCATCACCTGGAAGGGTTTCCCCATACCCATCGGGCAGTTTTGGCTTACTTTTCATGTTTTTGGCTCGCTTGATCAATTATAAACGAAGGAAACCTTTGACAACACCAAGGATCCCTCCGGTAAGATATTCGATTCAGAATTAGTAAATTTAATCGGAGGAAATGTTTACGAGATTCCGTTTTATTTTTCTTGTTTTATTCTTCTAGCCTTTTGTTTTCTTATCTGTCGCTTTGTCTCATTATCTCGCTCTCTCTTTTTCGCTTTCTTTTTTTCGCTCTCTTTCTCGCTCTTTCTCTCTTCCTCCCTCACTTTCTCCCCTTTCTTAATTTTTCATAGTATAACATGCTTGTAATGGACTGATTTTTAAACATTATACTAAATAGTTATTTTAACGAAGGCACGACTATTCTTTCAAAGTTTATTACAAAAAAATATTTCTAGACATATATTTATATTTTAAAGGTTTATAAATCTGTGCATGCTTTAACCATGACGGAAGGGAAAGGGCACGTGACAGTTACTAAACTTGACAGTAAGACACATTTTTTACCAATAACTTGATAATGGTTGATGGTTGAAGGTCTGACAGAGGTCGTATCGAACAAATGCAGCCATTTGATTCTATGCCAACCAAGGGATTGTTTGAATGCACGAAAAGTGTGAAAAAAATCCTACACAAGAGATATATTTTTTCCAAGCTTCCAAGGAAAGATTTATAAGAAAAATTGGAAAACACCAACCGTGGCTAAGCTGGCGTAAAAACGGATCTGATCGATCCCTGTTCGACAGCAGCGAGCGGAAGAAGGACGATCGATCGAAAAGGACGCATCCGCGGGCCAATCCGATCCGCTTCCGGTCATTCGAAACCGCTTCCGAGGCCTGGCGATGACGATGCCATTTTCATTCACCATTTTATCTCTCCTCATACTTTCCTTTGTCCTTTGTGTTTCACGCCGCCGATAGCAACGATGCAAACCGAGTCCCGGACGTCTCAAAAGCTGGCCATTGATAGAGGATTCGTTTTATATGATACATAGCTTGCGTATAAATACATATCCTTTTAAAAGATTTAGAAAAGATTTTAGAAGATGCAATATATTGGTTTTTTTTCTGATTCATGCATTCTGAAAATCCTCCCGCGAAGTATCTCAGTAGAGAGAAGCTTTTTAACGAAAGACGGTCCACCTTTTTGTATCGCGAAAGCAACGGAAAGACATTTCAGCTAGCACCTTTTCAATAGTGGACATGGTTCGTTCCGTTTCGTCCTGTGAGTTTTCCATTTTCGGAAGCACGAGATAATCCCTGCTGCTACTCCTGGCTCATGCGCTTCGTGCGAGCTAATCGCTTGACCGAATCATTTCCCCCCCACAGCATTATCCGTTCGACAATCGTCAATTAGGTTCGGTGCTGGATGATGTCAACGCTCCCATGCCGGGATTACCAAGATTACCGGGACTTACCAACCGTTATCACCGAGACAACGAGAGGCTACTTAAATTAGGCAATCGGGTCGAACAGAAGCATTGTTTGGAGTGAGAGAGAGATGAAAAGAAAGAGGAAAGGGTTAGCTTTCGCTGTGCGATACCGACTAACGGACTGTGTTGTCGTCAGGTCGAGTTATCCCACGCTGCACTAAGCCGAATTACGCTGACGAGATTACCGGATAGGTAGGGTTCGTCAATCATGCTTCCCCGCCGGCCGGAACAATATTGACAATGACCTTCGATAAATCCGCCCGGATCCATAATCCGGCGAACGCACCGGAGCAAGTGTGACGCAAAGACTGCCACCGTTGCTGGAGCAACGAACACAGTTCGTGAAGTGGAATGCCGAATCCCATCTTCAGGCTCGGGCAGGTCTGAAACAGGGTCAATCCGCTTAGCGCGTCGGGTCAGGGTGGTTGCATTCAAATCCGAGCAAAGGCAAACTCCATTCTCCAGGCATGGGTCTGGAGCTGTACGCACGCCAACTACGAGGCCGGTGTCACACCAGCTGCACACACCGTTGCACTCGCTCACAACTACCAGACCGCAGCTTAGCCCGATTGTGATGTAATTTCACGGATGATCTAACCTGGTTCGCTGATCTCGCTGGTGCCGCCCAGCTGCGAGACGGGAAACATTTGGAAGAAGCGTCCCGACTAAGCACGGAACGGCATGGAAAACCACGACCTGGTCTGTCGCGCCACTAGACAGGCTGGCCTACCGTCGGGTAGGGTTTACAGCGCGTACGTGTCGTTCTACAAAGGAACTCCTACCAGCTTGAACATGCGGCCGCGCGTGCTCCGGTAGAACCTGCCCGATACAGACGCACCGTCGAAACGTCTTCAAACTCCCTTCCGCCAGGACGAGTCACTCCAGCACACTCCGGTCTCACTTCAGGTGCCTACCAAGCGGTTAACCCATATTCCACACCTATCACGTGCCGAAACGGGTGCCGAATTATATTCCCGTTTGATTCACTTTTTTGGGGACAGAAACAAGATAAAAAAGGAAACAAGAAACCAAACAGCAACCGCCTCAATAGAGAGAAAACGTATCCGCATTAATCATAGACGAACGTCTTGTCCTTGATTTTCGAGGGCAAAACTCTCAGTGTCTCGGGGCGGCTTCCACGGCGGTTCTACCCCAAAAACATAAACTCACTGTTCTCGCCAGACCGGTGGCGGCGATGGTTGCGGCGGTGGTGGTGGCGGCGGTGGCGTCGGAGGTGGCGGCGGTGGTGGCGGCGGTAGTGGCGGCGGTGGTGGCGGCGGTGGTGGCGGCGGCGGTGATTTGATTTTCACATTCTAATGCTAATAGTCAAGCGTTGGGAGAATGGAGAGAGAGGGAGAAGTGAAAAAAAGCCAACCTTCAATCTCATCCTTCGAGCAGTTCAAGATCACGATCCCAATTCGTAGTTTCGGGTGTGATGCCGGTGCGCATAAATTTTGCACCCTTTTTCTTTCTGGCCGCTGTTTCTGGAAGAGACCATGTTCGTGTGAATGTGCTCGTATGGCTTGTGCTTTTTTTTGCGTTCCGTTTCCTTCCTTGCGGCGATTGTATTGGCGTTTCGATTTGCTGCAGTTGGAAACGAGACAGCGGGGCTCGGCGGCGTGCGCGGCGGCTTTCGACCGGCGCATTCGTTTGGTCACCTAATCGCTTATGTTAATTGGTGCGGCCTCGAACGAACGGGGGAATCGGATGGCGTCGACCTTGCACACATCGTGGCATCACGTGGCATCGATGGTATCCTCCATAGCGCGCGACCACACTGCAAGCGAACGTACGAGTTGGGACTGCTTCACGAGACGAAGATCTTTGAGCCTCATCGACCCGAGGGTCACCTACTATATGCAACTTCCTTGTCAATCATCCTAGCGATAGCTAGGTCTCCCGCTACGCAGGTATTGCACTGTCAAGTCCGATCGGAAGGAATCCTGCTTGGTTTAGGACTAACCGCCGCAGGCAGTGGCGTTACGAAAAGCACTCACTCATCCGGACATAATGCATCACACCCATAATGCATTTGGAGTCGATTTAATCAAACGGCTGCGGCAGAGCAGCAGCGGCAGCAACCGGCGGGTCAATCGGTCGGTGCAACGACAAAGCTTACCGTGCGGAACTGAAAACGAACGAATGAAAGAATCTAGCGTATTCAAGTGAGAAAACTGGAAGCACAACGACTTGAATTAAGCGAGGCGAAACAACTGCGAAGGTACCACTCCGAAAGGGGGAAGGGAGGTCAGGAGCGTATGCTAATGGGTGGTTGTTTTGCAAAACCCCCTCATGCTGGATCGAACAAGTAGCCACCAACACGGGCATAGCAAAGACGAAGACCGCTGGTGGGTAAGACCATCACGATCAGCATGGAAACTGAGCGGTTGAACCAAACGCTTGTTTCCCTCTCGAATTTGCGACTAGCTCTGATTGCTTAGATCTGATTGTCTCCAACCTACAAGAAAACACAATCTCAGCCCTGAACAACCCCCGGTAAATAAGTTATGCTTGTTTTCGGTATATACCGATCATGTTTGGAAGTCAATCCTATCAAAACATGTAGCAGATAGCAGCAGATAGTGCTCGGCTTACCAGCGCATGCAAAGTTGGCAGCCCGGGACGGTTAATTCGCAATTCCAATGTTCCAATGGAGTGAATGAATGATTTGTGGACTCGATGAAATCGAGGGATGAGTTTGCATAAAGCAAGCAGTACTGATGTACTGTGACACATGATAAGGAAATCAGCTTAACGCTGCCGAAGCTTGTTTTCAATTGTGTGCCACAAACAATAAATGTTTGGCTAGGGATAAAATTAAAGTATTCCACCGAAATGTGCTAGACGAGAGGAATCATCGTTGATCGTTCACACCCACCCGAATAGGTTGATAGAGCTCCAGTTGAACGCTGTGGAAGCGAGCCCTTTCGGAAAAAAACGTGCCATCACTTTAACACTGGGATAACCACGGTAAAATCGTCCAGACGCCACCGTGCGCGTTCAGGACATACTGGAAGCAGTGATTTACAGGACGACTCGGAGACCGGCCCAAAAACGTCAGCCAGACCCACAAAATCGCCCGAGAAGAAGCTCGCCAATCCGCAGGCCATTAGCGTCACCGATTCTGCGCCAAATGAGTGTAGCTTTCCGCGGGCGGTCCTCGTTCAGCCGCCTCGGCGAACTGATGAATAATCATTGCCATTTACAATTTGATTAAAAGTTTATTGCTACAACACCCCACCTTCGTCGCTATCCGGCGTTCCCCAGGTCACAGCTTTCCTGCCTTTCGTATTGTGCCTTTCGACTTTGGCGAGCTGTCGTAATTGTGTGTGGTTTTTTTTTTCGTTTCGCGTAACGATTTTCTATTCTTATTCCTTTAGGACGGAACACCCCTGGGTCAGACTGCGCCCCGGACGTGTCGTGGTGTCGAGTGGCTCGATCCGTTGGCCGAAGTGGGTACTCCGATTATAAATACTTCGCCCGATGCCGACTGACGGACAGAGCTGCAGGTTGATCCGTTGGTGGTGCATTAGAGTGTTCCAATCGTTCGAAGCGCGCAAGTGCAAGTGCAGTGTGGTGTGCTGGTTTTGGTTTGGATTGTTTCGGTGTCAGTGCTTAGTGTCACGGAGCTAGTCACGGGGCAGCAATTCGAGGTTGTGGTCAGCACAAGAAACCGTAGGAATTGTAGTGCAGTGTTCACGGGGCGCACGATTGGTTCCCGACACGTTCATTGAAGTCGCCTGGGCAGAAGACGGTCCTGCCAACGGGTGCGAACAATTTCAGCAAACAATCAAGACATAACCATGAGCTTCGAAACTATTCCGGAGCGCCTTCTGGTCGACGGTGGCGTCACCGTGACCGCCGGTGGCAGCTGGGTCCTCTCGGTGATGGTTGCGATCGCCCTGGCGCTGTCGTCGGCGACACTGTTCCACCTGTGGATGCAGACGCGCCGCTACGTCAAGCTCGGCAACTTGATACCGGGCCCAGTCGCGTACCCGTTGGTCGGCAACGCCAACCTGCTGCTCGGCAAGACGCACAATCAAATCATGGAGAAGGCGATGGAGCTGAGCTTTTTCTACGGCACGGTCGCGCGCGGCTGGATCGGTTACCACCTGGTCGTGTTCCTCACCGAGCCGTCGGACGTGGAGATCATCCTGAACAGTTACGTGCACCTGGAGAAGTCGAGCGAGTACCGCTTCTTCAAGCCTTGGCTCGGCGACGGGCTGCTCATCAGCTCGGGCGAAAAGTGGAAGTCCCACCGCAAGCTGATCGCGCCCGCCTTCCACCAGAACGTGTTGAAGACGTTCATCGATGTGTTCAACGACAACAGTTTGGCGGTGGTAAAGCGCATGGCCCGCGAGGTAGGCCACGAGTTCGACTGCCACGACTACATGAGCGAGGTTACGGTCGACATTCTGCTCGAGACGGCGATGGGATCGACGCGGACGGGTGAGAGTAAGGAGGGTTTCGAGTACGCCATGGCTGTCATGAAGTAAGTATTAGTCCGGATGTGCCGGACCACTGTGCCATAAACTACACTACCATGCTAGACCTCAACACCGAGTCACACGCTAACATATTCGCCCCCCCCCACGTTAGGATGTGCGATATCCTGCACAAGCGCCAGCTCAAGATCCACCTGCGCCTGGACCCACTGTTCAATCTGACCAGCGTGAAGAAGGAGCAGAAGCGCCTGCTACAGATCATCCACGGGCTCACGCGCAAGGTGGTGAAACAGAAGAAGCAGCTGTTCGAGCGCAACATCGCCGAGGGCAAGGTGCCCTCCCCATCGCTGACGGAGATTATTGGCAAGGAGGAGAAGCCATGCGAGGGGCCCGCCTTTATCTCACAGGGTTCGAATCTGCGTGATGATCTAGACGACAACGACGAGAACGACATCGGTGAGAAGCGGCGGCTCGCCTTCCTCGACCTGATGATCGAATCGGCCAACAGCGGGGCGAACATCAGTGATGAGGAGATCAAGGAGGAGGTGGACACGATCATGTTCGAGGGCCACGACACGACGGCGGCCGGCTCGAGCTTCGTGCTCTGTCTGCTTGGCATCCACCAGGACGTGCAGGAGCGCGTGTACGCCGAGCTGCGACAGATCTTCGGCGACTCCAAGCGCAAGGCGACGTTCGGCGACACGCTCGAGATGAAGTACCTCGAGCGGGTGATTTTCGAGACGCTCCGGATGTTCCCGCCGGTGCCGATGATCGCGCGCAAGATCAACCAGGATGTCCAGCTCGCGTCAAAGAACTACATCGTCCCCGCCGGCACGACGGTCGTGATCGGCACATACAAGATCCACCACCGTGAGGATCTGTACCCAGACCCGGAGAAGTTCAACCCGGACAACTTCCTCCCGGAGCGCACCCAGAATCGACACTACTACAGCTATATTCCGTTCAGCGCCGGGCCACGGAGCTGCGTCGGTACGTCGATCGTGGCTGGCTGCTCTTCGATTGTATACATGCTAACCTTAGCTTCTTTTTTTCTTCATCTCCCCACTTCATCCCCCTAGGTAGGAAGTACGCGATGCTCAAGCTGAAGGTCCTGTTGTCCACGATCCTTCGGAACTACCGCATCCTGTCGAATCTCACCGAAAAAGACTTCAAACTGCAGGCGGACATCATTCTGAAGCGAACCGATGGCTTCCTCGTCCAGCTCGAACCGAGGGCGGCATGATAGGTCCTTGGTGCCCTCGACTCCCTGCGGCCCTTCGGCGATA
Organism: Anopheles plumbeus; assembly: GCA_034621735.1. Classification (NCBI taxonomy): domain Eukaryota; kingdom Metazoa; phylum Arthropoda; class Insecta; order Diptera; family Culicidae; genus Anopheles; species Anopheles plumbeus. The sequence continues at coordinate 7,001,752 of JAOEFI010000001.1, read as the reverse complement.
TACTCGGGCCCGAAACTCTCGCGACGCCTGTCTCTCGCGAACGCCCAAAGGACATGTCAAACGCTATCTGCTCATTCCACTAGCCATTTCGAGTTATCAGCGAAACAGAACAAAGAAATAAATAAATAAAACGTGTTAAAACGTCGGACTACTTGCAGCAGTGCAAGCACTCTATTAATTGAGTTGTTCGGCAATCTTGAAAGATATAAATAAATAAAAAGACAAAACATAACCTTTTTTCTGAACGATCGTGATGCGGACGATGCTGACGAGCTGAGCGGAACGATCGAAAGTGAATCGATAACCGCACCCTAACTTTGACTGTCCACCCGATGTGGCCAATGTTTTCTTTTGCGGTGTTTCCAGATAACCTATATGGTTTCTTCAACGAAATTAAAAACAAAAACATACCATAAAAGCCATAGGTTCATTCTGGCTACCTGTATTTCCACCGAACTTCCTTCCCGCTTGCGAATGGATTAGGTTGCTGCCTTATCGCGATTCGAAAGAAAAACGAAGATACGCACCGAAGTACTCAAAGTCATTATGACCAACTCCTTCACTTACCGGGCCAGCTACCTGCCAATTCGACGCTACCCCAGTGTCCCTCGCTACATTTCATAAACAATCGCACCTGTGCGAGATCCTGGCTAAGGGCACTAGATCGACCAAGCTGAGGCCCGACCCTACAATCTAGAGATGTGTCAAAATCCATCAAGTGAATCCATTTGCACGAAACATACTGAAAAGAGGGTCGCTCTACGAGTACGGAGAACGGTTCGGGTTGTCGAGACAGCTAACCAGGAAATCGTTTTAATGGTAGCTCTTTAGGATAACGTCCCTTTATTTACAACCCAGAAATGTTTTTGATGGCATCGCGAAGCGTTTTCCAGTCGGCGGTACTTTAGCGAAGAAAGTTATCAGTTCTCAACTAGCCATTCTTCCAGCAGCTTCTGTGTTTAGTGTATCGGTTCTAAGGTCAGCATCTATTGGGCAGCACGCTCCTTTAATTCTTCTACTCAGAACACTGCTACGAACATCACACATTACTTCTAATCTCCTACTCATTCCATTTTAATGAACTGATCGATAATAATTGCACTAACTCTGTTATAAAGTGTACCTTTTTCATGGAAAACAACAAACCGTTGGAGAAATTAAATTGGCTACAGGTATAATTTTTTAATCAAGTTTTTGACTGGTTGTTTCGCAGTGTGTAATCATCTCCTAACTGTGCTAACATGGAGCAAAACGATAATATTCGCTCTAAAAAGAGTCCCATGATAAGGTTGATTTCCTTTTGACGTCGGTCACCACACCGTCGCTTTTTTTTGTATTGTCACCCTACTTAGTTGAAGAGTAAATACCGGTTTAACGGTCGCTCTTCGTTCACCCACGACGAGGTTCGATTTCTTGCGTTACGAGGAGTGAAGGGAACGGCAGCAAAAGCACCTCTTTTACAGGTATGCAAACAACGGTTCGACGGTCAACGGAAGGAAGGAGAGCCCGGTTGTGTCAGCTTGTCTGTTGATAGACTTCGCGGACAGGTATAGCACTCGTAGTGACATTCCAGCCAGTACCTGGTGTGCCGACTGGTGTAGCACGTTCTTATCAGCCCTAACCGTCCCTGTCTGTCACGGTATATTATCCACTGTCAAACAGTGTAACAACTCCTTCATAGACGCCTATTGGCAGTTGCTCGGCAAAAAGGTCCTGCGGTAAAGGGGCGACCCTCCACCACAGGCGAGAGAACTATCGTATCCTGTAGGAACATGGCAAGGCATGACGCCTCCTCCTGTCGTCAGTCTGGAACCTAGACGGTAACAACTACATGTTCACATTGAACCGATGGTGATACGGGTGACATCGGTTTGTAAGCCGGGCGCAACCGATCCCGCCGTAACGCCGTTTGGCGTGCGTCGTCAAGATAATTAAGCAGATGGATCAATCACCTTTCTCCAAGGTTCATTTATAGACTCTGCGGGGGCGGATGTCTTCCGATATGATAAGGTGAGGCAACAGTCTACAACTATGGTGGGCGAGATTTTTCCGACTTTGACCCTGTTTGCCCATATACTGCCCATTCTTTCCCGTCAGTTGTTTCTCCTATTTTTCATCGCATCTTCACCGTCCGTCCATCTCCACTCGCCAACTGAACTGAACGTAGAAAGCGTTTGCGCAACCCCCGGGGACTACGTGACCCACCTTCCTCGCTGTCGCCATACAATCGTCCCAATCGGACCATCGTCGGCGCCCCCGCGGGGATCAACGCAGGTTTCCTCACCTAGCAGCAACATTATCACTCGGGTCGGGACACTATCTGCCCACATTGCGCGCCCAAAACACTCACACACACCCCCGCTGACTTTGGAGAAATGATTCTGACAACTATTTACATGCTCCTTGCGCTGCAGGAACCTGGCGGACCACACTAGCAGCGGTCGCTTCCTCGAACGGAACGCTCGTTAGCCACGTGTCCACCGACTCCAGCTGTGCATACAGGCCGATACCGCGCGGCTACACAGGTTCTGCCTGCAATGAAGTGTGCTCGTTATTTTTTTATCAATGACATGCGTACGCAGACGTCTACAGTGTTGGCGCAGCGTCTTTAGCGACGCTGATGCGAGTGACTGAAGATGTTTCCTCGCCTTCTTCCAGTCAAATGTTATGTCAGACAACAGACATCAGTTTTGCGATCGATGGAACGATGGTAATAAAGACTTTGCACAATCCGTTCCATTGATCATTAACCCAATGGTTTATGTATTGGACAAAAAGAAGAAAAAAACAATGTCGATTTAGGAAGTCAACAACATCTACCTTCAAGACACTAGAAAATGTTGGTGGCACCTTTTCTATGATGTAGGTCTCAATTAAGGATCCTTCCATGGGTGAATTTTGCATACTTGAAAGGCAACTAAATAGCGAAAAACGAACAATAACGAAGCAGGATACCAACATCATTGCTAACGAATAGCCATCGTATACGGCTCAATGGCCACCTCGGAGAAGAATCCTATTGCTAAGCTTGCTGTTTATTTGTCTACATATTCAGCATTGTTTCGCTTGCATTCAGTTTTGTTTTGCTAGCACAGTTTACGCTGCTTCAATAAAGGAGCATGTAAACATTGAGCATTCATGCACAATGCGTCTTCACTGGAACAGTTTCAAAATGGTACGGCTGGAAGGGAAATGAATCCTGTCAGTGAATCCTCATCCCGGGCCTCCCCGTGGTCTCGGATAACTGTAGTGCCTGGGGATGGAAAGGATCGGTAATAGATGCTATAAAATAAAAATCGATCGAAAAGGACATCCTTATTCCGGCGAAGAGTGCAAGGATATGGGTTGGCCCACAATTGGGTTTGGAAGTAAAGTGAACTGTCAAACATTGACAACTGGTCGGTCTAGCTGCTAGACAATCGTATGAACGAGCACCAACGAAAACAAAACCCAATCGATTGTTGCTGCATGCAAAGCAAAAGTAGGGAGTGCTGGAAATGGAAGAGCAAAAAGCGCACTGTGGTTCGCCAAAACGTACATAATTGCTCTCCGTAGTTTGCCACACGCCAGGACATCGGTGATCTCTGAGCGATCACCCCGGGGCTTCCATAGGTGATCGAGAGAAGGGAACCAAAACAAAATTCGTACAATAAAAAAAATGTAAAAAAAATGTTCCAATCGACCCATCGTTTTGCGGTTCCACGTGTGGTCGTCCGGTTTTGCGTTTTGTGACATATCTCACATCTTTATTTTTCACCTTTCCACGTGCAACTTGTCACCCGTAAGCGATTCAGCGGGTGGCAGGGATGGATTGAAAATATTTACACCATTCGCCACCTTTTTCGACCCTCGACATTCAGCAGCTTTTGATTTGCAAGATGTTGCTACCTTTTCTTTCGGAAGGTCTAGGGATAGGGATCGATGCTGGAATGCCTCCTGGGCGCTATTTGGTTCGCCTTGCTTTCGTTTGCTTCGTCAGCTAAAACACGGCATAGATCTTATCTGTGGTTTCTGTCGACAGTTTCATCTCCTCCAAAACAAGCGGACGGTCTTTCGCCAGTTTATATCTCTCGTTTCGGCAATAACCGTTCAGATTCCTAGATTCCGCTGACCACACAGGAACTCCACGGGCCAGATCGAGCGATGATGATTGGACATGTCCCCAGTTCATGATTTATAACTCTAAAAGACGGTGGTTTTGGCGCAAAACCTGACCGGAGTTATATGATGCTTCACGTTCCGGCGTTCCTAGATTTCCGGCAACAACCAAAAAAAAATTATAACAACAAAACCGCAACCCTTGCCGCCAAACAGGGGATGCACGACAAAAGCAAATATTTAAGCCAAACCCAAAGAACGGCTGGGTTCCAAGGGCGCAAGCCGGTCGTAATCAATTCGCTTTAGTGTAAATATTGGTGAAACACGAATGTGACGTGCGCTAGTCGATAATTCGAACATACCGGAACATGTTTGATAGAAAGCTAATCATTTCCTCAAGCAGCATAAAATAGCAGTATTTTAAAACTGATTGGAAAACAAAATAATTGATAAATGTTAAATTAAATCACGGGCCCTTACGATCCAAACAAACGAGGAAAAGAAAATGCATCCTCTTTTCCGTTCTGCAGGAACATTCCATGCCCCCCTCACCCAGTCAACTAGTCAGGCAGACGGGAAGTAGAACTCACTTTGACTGTTGACACCTATCGGAAGTGCCGGAAAAGACACTCAATCACTTTTCGCCTTATCGCAGTTTCGCTTCGATTCACTGATGACATTTTTTATTTGAAATGTTTTTCTCACTCCACACATATCCGCTTGGACGCTCTTCTTATCATTTGTAAAAGATTACTTGTGGTTCTGGGGGTGTCACAAATGTAAATCTTAAAACCTTCTCCGGAAACATATCAATTGATCCAATTGAAGACGCAACACATACTCACTATAAGATGCCACCGGTCTTATGAAACGGAAAATAGAGTACACAAAATTACTGTTAATTCAGCTTTTTTCAACTTCTAAATAACATTTCTACGATTTCTAGTTGTAAATATTCGTCAACATGTTCCGTGAACGTCTGCGGTTTATTTTATATTTATTATTAGTTTATTTGTATAGGTAGTGTTAAGTAGTGGATAAGTAGTGTAAGTACAGAATAAAGAACAAATAATAACCAAAGAACAATGTTGATATGCCATCAAAAAAACTTTAAAATAAATCTCGAACAATTCGAATGACAAGATGAAGGGTAGAAAGTTGAATTCCCATTCCCATTAACCTGCCCATAGTACTCCAGAGACGCATTCCGCAGTCGCCGGCCTCAGGATGGAAAAATCCTAGTTGATACTCGTAGTAACAGTCGTTGTCGTTGCTGTCGTTGTTCATTTCCACGGCGAGCGGACCCCAGGCAAACTAACGGAGCGTGAACATTTCCATATTTGTACATTAAAGCATCCCGGGAGTCGCAAGAGGATGGGACCACCCCACAAATTAGCAGCGGCGTAGGGAAAGAGGGCAGCGGGTCAAACCACACGCGAAGAGCCAGGATGTTCAGGGACGGCGGGGTGTAGGACGATACTTCTATCGTGCTCCGGTAGATAAGATAGCGCTGAATGCAGTGGGGGGAACCACTTCTATCGATTCATCCGGGAATAATGGAATCGATTGTGCAACCTCGCGCGCAATCCAACGCCAGGCTCCCGACAGTAGTGGGTCCGATCAACATCATGTGCTGGGGCAGAACGTGACCTCGTGATTATTCCGTAGCTCTAGGTAAAGTGTGACATCTAAAACCCCTCGTATTTCACGTGTTGCATACACTGTACGGGAATGCAGAATGCGCCGACATCCCAATTTTACCTTTTCTTTTATTTGCTCCGAGTGGACTTTCCCAAAAATGGGCAGCTCGTAGGTTCTAGGGGTGGAAACGATAATTTGGAAGCGTAGCGAAATACATACGCCATGCTTTGCTTGCTGGCATTGGGCATCCTTGAGGATTTGAATGATTCCCGAGCGCCTAACAATGCGTACGTCCGCACAAAGTACTTCCGGACGTTCGAGTTCGCATCCCCTTCTTAGTACGACGGTTGGCAGAGTGGACGTACTCGCCCAGCGGAAGTGACGATGTGTACTCGAGAACATCCGGAAACCGGTGACAGTGCAGGAACGGACGATGTGCCCGAGAACGTCTGCGCAAAGTGCAGCGCGCATTGTCATGCATCGCCAAGGAAACAAATGAATTCCGGTACTGCCCGCGGAAGTTGCGGAAGGCACGAGATTCATCTTGTAGAGCAGCGCGTGACTTGCGTTCCAAGCACTCTGTCATCCCCTCTCGCTATGTTTTTCTGTTTCTCGTAGACACTCCTACTGTTGGCCCTTGACCTTCAAATTATTCCAGGAAACAATGCCCATTCATTGCTGACGGAGTACGATCTTAGTAGTAGTAGCAACCTTCAAGTCCCAGGACACACCAGTTTCTTCTTCGCTTCTCAATTTTTCTGTATTTTTTTTCCATCCTATTTATTCTTCTCTCTTTCTCTCCATCAAACCCCATTTAGGTCTCCGTTTCTTCGTGTTGTTCAGCCACTTTCCACAACACATATGACTCTCATACAACAGTCGAAGGATCTCCTATTGCCAAACGTGCAACAGGACGACTCGGTGCGCACCGCACCAGAGGGTGTCCGGTTCGAGACTACGCTTCCAAGTATTAGATTTCATGTTCCAACTACCATTCTCGTCCTCCGCACGGTTGCCCGCGGGTGTTGTTGGAATGGTGCCAGGCTCGTCTCTCCTGTGATTCCTTTTTCCACGACCCTTCGCACGGCCCGGAGTAGAAGTTCGGTTCGGTTTTTAAGCTTTCCGCTCCCGGGCATTTGCATCGCTTCTACTCGACCTCAATCGAAAATTAAAAAAATTGGTCGACTCCGCGAAGAATGAAAGTAATGCAATCCTCGATTGATGCGAGCGAACGAATTGTTCTACACTACGGACGAGGATTTTTTTTTAGCTCAAGGAGGTTTTTGTTTTTCTCCGATCAGTTTTCCGTACAATTTCCATCGTTGGATTTCTGTTTCCTTTTTTTCATTTCTCTATTTTCAATTCACCCATTCCACATATACTAATTGCATACTGAAATGCGCATTCAAGGTCGGTGGAACGGTTCACAATCCATAGATAACAACATCCTGAGACGTTTTTTATTGTATGAGAAGATTCCATGTGGAGATTTTCACATGAAATACAGTAATGATTTGAGGAATTCCTGTGTGACTAATACAATAAAATACATACCATACACTGTAACAAAACATAGCAACCTTTGCCATTCGACAGGTGTCCTTTCGGGGAACTATTTCGGAAGAAAAATTCTTAACCAGTCAACAGTAGAGCCTTTTGTATTCATGCTCGATCGAGCCGCTAGAATTCGCGTATTTTATTATTGATACTGTACAGGAGTTCACTCTTGCGGTGAAAGAGATTGAAGATGTTCATGAATAGATAAGCTTCCTCCACGCTACCTAAGGATGGCCGACAAACGTCCTAAACTGTTACGGAACTAGGCTAGTTATATATAATAGGAAAACGCAATAAACTTAACTTGCCAGAAGTCGTAACGCGCACACTTCTTAACTTGGGCTCTTTCCTCGTTTTCTGCGCTATCATTTTCACTTTTGCATGTTGTATGGCTCTTTGTTTCTAATATATGTATATATCAATTATAAATAGCAAATAAGCTTAGTAATAGTAAAAAAGATAATTCACAAATTTGTGTAACATAACAGTCAAATAACTACAAAAAAAAGTTCCCCTACAACTAGACTCAAGGCACTGCTGGTTCTACTTTCGATTCATTTATCTGATTTACAATTTCAATAGGTGGCTATTGCAGTTTCCATATCTTTGTCCTATTTTGAAAACGCAATTTCAAATATTTTGTAACCCAGTTTTCCAAGCTCTATTATTCGGTCTTCTTAAATAACGGTTATTGGCCGACCCTAATCGGCGATCGGAAGGCGGCCGTTGAAAGAGTTCCTTTAAGAAAGCTCTCTGCTAAGCAACTTATACCTGCCCCCCCCCCCCCCCCTCTGCCTTCCCGGGATTCCCCAATGTCCTCGGTGGACGCTCGATTGCTGCTTTTGACTAGACATTTCCTCGGACGCCATTTTTGCGCTGAACTGCCAGATCGCAGCATCCTCAGTCATCAGAAAGGCACGAGCAAATACTTCAGGCAAGCATCTACACGAACTTCCGGCTCGGGAAGCGCCGATCTTCCTATTTTGTTTTGTCTCGTTTTGCACTTTAGGTTTCTATGTTAGATATCTGTGAGAGAAGAAAGGGGGGGGAGAAGATGGGCTTGATTAGTACGCGGTATTTGGGATACGACAAACAAAGTCGGCCCGGAAAGAGGGCGCACGCTGCAGTGCTAGATGAGTTGGACTCGACACTTACCGCATGGATGTGACGCACTGGTTTACTGTTGCTGCCACCAGGAGATGGCATCGAGGAGCTCCTCGTCGTCGGGATTTTGAGGACTCAGCTCCTCATCGTACTGCGACTCGTAGAGCTCCGTCTTGAACTGCACCTGCGGATGGTGCGATTGGTGGGATTGCGGGTGACTCTGGTAGTGCGGCTGCTGTTGGTGTTGCTGCTGCTGTTGAAGCTGCTGCTGCTGTTGCTGCTGCTGCTGCGCAAGAATATAATTGTTGTTGTCATTAGCCGCACCGATGATGGTCTGGCCGGGTAGCGTGGTGGTCGCGTACAGATGGTGATGCACGCCGACACCTCCGATGCCGTGGTCCGAGCCGTACGAGGGAGTCGGCGAGTTGGACAGGTCGACGTAGATGTCGTACGGTTCGTGCTTGAAGCTACCGGTGATCTGCGTGTAGCAGCCGGGTGTGCCCACCGGGGAAGAGTTCTCCGAGAGGTGCGACGGCGACGGCGACGACGCGATGGACGGCTCCGACATGGTGCCGTAGTAGGTCGAGCCGGACGACGCGGAACAGACGGAGCTGTTCGAGAGTTGATTGCTGGCGGCGGCGGCGGCGGCGGCCACTGCCGCTTCACCGCTGCTGATCGTAGCGGCCACGGCCGCAATCTGCTGCTTGGTCATCGCAACGCCCGACCCGAGCTCGCCGCCGTTCTCCTCCAGCATGCGCTGCAGGCTGCGGATGTACTCGACCGCCAGGCGCAGCGTGTCCACCTTGCTGAGCTTCTTGTTGGTCCCACGCGTCCCGTTGGTCAGCGCCGTCACCACGGTTGATGGGATGTGCTGGCGCAGGTTAGCGAATCCGTTGTTCACCTGCTTGACGCGGTTGCGCTCGCGCGCATTGCGCCGCTGCACCGATGCTGATTGTTGGGGCGTTGCGTACGGCAGCCCACAGTAGGCGTACTTCTTACCGGCGGCCGACACCGGCCCACCACCAACCACCTTCTGCCGGTGGTCCATCACCGCCGACGATTGCTGCTTGCCGAGCTGCAGCGCGCCGGAACCGCCCGTCACCAGCATCGTTGGGGCCGGCGCGATCGGACGCTTGCCGAGTGGCAGCGAGCCGTTATTGCTAACCTGCACACCCAGTGACTTCTGCTGCAACGGCAGGTCACAGTTGCTCGGCATAATGTTGTGTATGTTCTGCCCAAGGACCATGCTGCGCGCAACCGCTGCCATCGTCTATTTCTGGCTAGGACTATAAAACTCACAAAAATTATCGATCCTTCAACTTCGCCCGTGCTGCCACGTTCTCTTCCAGCGAAAAACGACCGTTAGTCTGGAGATCACTGACACCGCGTAATGTTCTTGTACTCGAAACAACGACTACGTTCCACACTTTGCACACTTTCCCTTAAAGGTTGTCACACTCGCCTTTTGTTTTCTCCACTGCTGCCGTTTGATTGATTGTGTATGAATCGTTGACTGACTGACTGACTGACTGCCTGTTTGACTAAGCCTTTCTCGGAATGCCAACTGTTGGCCACGGTTTCGGTTCCCGGTTCGCTGATGGAGCGCTATGTGTCCTGCAAGGCGTTTGGCTGAAGAGTGTACGGGTACGTCACACTCGCGAGTCTCGCTGGCTCCAATTCCAACACAATACGCACACAACGTTCGCTCACTTTTGTTGTTACTGCCGTACGCTATTTTTAGAACAGAACTATCCGAAGGCAGCTGCTCTCTATCGCACGTTCTCGATTTAATGTGTTTTTGGTTTATTTTTTTAATTTTTGCAATATTTTTTTAGCAACTATTCCTTGAAGCTTTGAAACAAAAAACCAAAAAAAATTCTAAGTGAACGGGAAACACACGGCACACACACAAAATAAGACAACAATAACTGAACAACTTCCTAAGCCTGCCTCTGTCCAGCTGAGCCGGCCTGCTGGACTACTTTCCCGATGGAGAGATGTGCACGCGCCGGAAGATACTCCTGAAATGGTACCTTCTGGGTGTAGGGCTTTTCATTTTGTACAGTTTTTCGGTGCAACTCAGCCTCTCCCGCGCTACACCTCCACCACCACCATCGTGGCCGGGGGCGGCTAAGCGTACCCACACAGCTTTACACTTACGCCGCTGAGCGCAAACCACACGCATTCGCTTCCTTTTCGGCGCGTGGTGAAGCCGCTCACGGGCCGCGCTTCATCTCGCTCCGGCCCGCTCCTTTAGTCAGTGCGTTTTTTCTCTCTCTCTCTTCTCCCGCGTTTCGTTTGCGTGTTATCGCTCTCTCTCCCTCTCGCGAGACACGTGAGGATCCTTGCGAGCCGCGCGTATACACCACAAAGTGTATTCGATCGTTCGATCGATCGCTTCCAGAAACTCTCCCTCTCGCTCTCTCTCTCGCTCTCTCTCGCTCTATCTCTTCCTTTCTCTCTCTCTCTCACTCTCTCTCTCTCTCTCCCTCTCTCTATCTCACACACTCTCTCTCTATTTCGCTCCCTCTCTCTCTCTCATCCGTTCTATCGTTTTTCGTTTTCGCTCGTAATTTTCGCTACAAGAAAAAATACGATCGACCCGAACGCTGTGTCAGTATGTGCTACCAAGTGGTGAAGGATCACTTCTGGAGCCGTAAAGCAAACAAGCGAGAGAAAAAAGAGCGAGCAATAGAGAAAGAGCGTGTTGGAGATGAATAATGAGAGAGGGAGTGCGGGAGGGTGGAAAGTAGAAGAAAAACGAATATCGCCGGTACATAAGGGCCGCCGATCAGAGGGAGATCGATAAAGATTGCTGCCAACGTTGAAAGATGAGATGGGGCAAAAGGGAATGAAATGTTGGGCGGGAGAATAATGGGGATAGAGAGAGAAAGAAAGAGAAGGAGAGAGAAAGAGAGAAAAGTAGAGAGAGAGAGAGAGAGAAAGATTACCCAAAAAAGCACACACCGACCCGAACGGAGAGAGCCTTCGGGCATACGCAACCCGAGACGCTACACGAAGCTCTAGAGCTCGCGCGCGCGCGCGTACGCGGTGCCAGAGCCGAGTCGGTCGCGTGCCGCGTTCGGCTTTCATGAGCTCGGACGCCGACCATCTTCACCGCCGTCAGCGCTGCAGCCTTAGCGAAAACGAGGAGGACGGTTCCCACGAACGCGCAGCCCATGGCGGAGGAGCACGCACGACGCAGCAAGCGCTTCGTGTGGCACCGTCGTCGATCGAGAGGAACAGGATCACATCTGATCCCGGCGCGGCCCCGGGCAGGCTGGAAAGCGCCCCCTCGACCATGCTCCGTGGGCTCGATCGCCTGAAAATGCGTCGCATCAGAGAAAAGCGGAGAAGGAAAAAAAACAAAGAAAGAGAATGAGACAACAAAGAAAGAGGGACCCTGAGAGATGGAGAACGCAAGCAAGTCCTGGGCAGATGGAGTATCGTGAAATGAAGCGCGAGTGCGCATTGCTTCGCGCCTTGCGCAGTTTGCGTACTCTCATCCTTGGAGTCGTACAGGCGAAGTACAGCGAAGAAGATGTTTTCTTTTCGTACTATTTTTTTTTGTAAATTTCACATGCGTACAAAACATCGAAAATAAATCAACAAATCATTAAGACTGCACTCTGCACAACTTAATTTTATCCTACCAGCAGAATATCGACACGATGGAGCCTCCTTCGCTCGGAGTAGGAAACGTTCGTCCTCAACGACACGAATGAATAAAGTACGCTTTTGCTTTCGATCATTGTACGATTAAGAAAGATACTAGAGACATATAAGTTCGGTCCGCTAAACCCTATATACAAAGAATGACTAATTTCTCAGGTATCTAACGCGTTCTTTACCTCAGGTTTTGGGTAGAAGGAGAGGAAGTAGCCTCAGGTTGAACACTCTCATGTGTTTGAAACGTCCTTGTATGCTAAGAAATTCGCATGAATACTAAGACTTGAAGTAAACGTTCGTAAAATGAGTTTGTAATGATAGGTTTTTCGGGAAATTCGTTGCTTTTCGTACAACACAAACGTTGATCGGGGGCCATGCGCTACGTATAGTAACGGAACCAGGAAGTACTGGAAGCAAGCCGAATGACACCGAGGCCGGCATGTTTTTCATATGCTCTTAATTATTACTTCCTTCACCGTTTCACCTGGCTGTCGTTGGCACATCGTTGACGGCTTCCTCCCGTTTAGCTAAACATCTCTTTCGTACCATTTGCATCTGTGCTTGGTAGGTTCTCCGTTTCCCGAACATGTGTGTGAGGCGGGGGAGGGGGCCTGGTGGGTGGACTGGTGGAGGGCCGGTGTGCATGTGCAAACGGTGGACATGCAGCAACACAAATATCACGTTGCAAAGTGGAAAAGATTTTTGGTGTACAATTTTTGTCTTGTTTCTTTTTTTCCTCGTTGCTGTTGTTTCTTCCCTTTTTGGTCCACACGTCCCGACTTCCTTGACCGGCTGCCTGCCAGATTAGATCGCGATTTTTATTCGCATCCTTTGCTCATTTCCATTGCCTTCTTGGTCGCTCTCTCTGTCTTCTCTCTCTCTCTCTCTCTCTCTCTTTCTCTCTTTCTCTCTTTCTCTCTCTCTCTCCCTCCCTCTCTTTCTGTCTCTTGCTCTCCCTCACCCTTCTTCACTTTGGTTCCCCCTCGTCCACGGCCCGTTCTGACGGGCATTGCATATGCGCTCTGTCCCCACCTGCCGAACGGGAGCGCATTAGCTTCAAGCGGCACGCATCAACCATCAACAACATGATTATCACAGCATCTTCGGCGCGACACCTTTCCGGCCTGAACCACCCATGCAACACCCCTACCGCTGTACCAACGGAAGGCCAGGTGCTTCTCGGTCGACGCGGTGCATGGTTCAGACCGGTGCAGACTGACGGCGTGCCGAAGCACGGGAACACGCAGTAATTCGAGCACGCTTTTGCAGCCGAACACTACCGGCTCATCGATCGGCCGGCGCACGACGAAAAGTAGGGTAAAGGAGGGAGATAGAAAGAGAAAATGGAACACCAGAAGATAAACAAAAAAATAACAAGCAAAGGCTAAACAAAACGACGGACAACTGCTTCCGCCATCCGGGTCGCATCCCGACCGAACTCCTCGCCGACAGTCAGGGAGCGGAAAATTATTGAATTATTCATTCGCGTAATTGATTCATTTTTGTCTTCAGCCGGGAATTCCCGCTGAATCGGCACGAAACTAATCATAATTGCGCGTAGAGCTCTCGGAAATGCTTCGTCCTTTTCTTTTATTGATTTGTTCTTTATTTTAGTTTGTTGTTTTTTTTTGTTCTAAGGATTTTGCTTGCGTTCTCCTGTTAAAAATGCGGCTTTGATTCTTTTTCTCATACTTCATCCGTTTATGATTTAAGTAGCCGAAGATATAAATCGCTTCCAAATTTATGTTGGAGAAACCAAGAGTATCGTAAACAGAAAGCCTCCACTTTACGCGCTACAACACCCTCTGTTTGCCTTTATTTGCATTATTTATTGTCGCGATTGGTAGGAAGTCCATATATTTACATTCTGTACGGTAGCGTTTATGTAAAAAATCATAAACCCTATTTTTATTATAGAGCAGTGAGATGTTTTACAAGCTGAGGCACATTCGAGTAACACCACAGAGAAAAGTTATGACAAAGAATGTTGCCTATGAGAGCAATAAACTATACAGAAAAAAATTCAATTCTTGCCCAATTGACTTATGTGGTATTGATGCGTGCCGTTCGGGGACATGATTTGTTTGAATTCGCTTAGGCAAGCAGGCCATAGTCTAATTGCAATACGACATTGTGACATATGGGAAAAATTGAAAGAATAATGACGGTTTGAAGTTACAATAAAGATGACGCCCTGGAGAAGTAATTCTGTTTGGTTGGCTGGTTTGTCGGGGCGTATGGAACTATATTTGCATTGTCCAAAAATGGCAAAATTGTAGCACAGCATCTGGCCCGAGTTTTAGTTATATCTTCGCCTACTAGGAGCCTCTAGGCATGAAAGGCAACTTTCCTAGGTGCCGTGCAGGAAAGGTGGCGTTTTTGAAGCACACACAGGGCATGTAGCGGAATCCCGTTAGCTTCCGGGAGAAAAACTGGCCCCTTTTAGATGCCGTTGTAGAGCGCGATAGCAGAGAAAAGAGAGAAGCACAACCCAACATATGGAAAAACTTAAACATTGACACCCATAATGTGTTGCGTTAGGTCGCACGGAGTCGATCGGCAAAAAGCGTCAACTCTACAGCCGAAGAACACGTGCCATATGCGACATTTTAAAGGATTCGTTGCGCACTGAGATCACAAGCTGCGAGACGGGCTGCCGCTCCCTTCCGCCCGGTACGGAAGACACCGGCTACATGTGGCCGCCAGTGCTTCTAGTGCGATGGTTTGAAGATAGCCGCTGCTCTGAAGCCGGAGCAACTGGCAGGCTCGGCGATTCCTGCGCATCACGCGTCATGCATAATCCGCAACCAGGCCGTCGACGAACGACGCCAACGAAGAAATGGTGCAGATTGCGTTATTCGAGTCCTCGCTGCTGTGAAATCGGAGTCTTGGAACAAGAAAGAGAAAAAACGGTAGACTGCGTAAGCGTATGCCGCAACATGTTGCGACATCCACAAGCAGTTCTTCGAAGCTCATAAACGTGCCCAAGCTGTGCACCTTGGCCGGACAGTGAATTATAGATATTTTTCACTCTCGACGAGAAACGCACATATGACGTAGACGAGCATGGCGATGATCCAGTTGTCTTAGATGTACTCGGCCCAGCTCGGCTTCCAATACGTCTTCGCAAGAGACAGACCACCATAGGACCATGTGTGCGATTTTCGCTACAGAATCCTTTTCAGGGATTAATTGCCTGACACGTCGCTAGTAGAAGCTGCGCTCTCCTTACGAGACTCATCGTACTTACAGATGTTTCGTAGAACCTTACTAATATTAGTTTATGTGACGAACTAACGACAGTGTCGACTGCGAGATGTACAGATCCTTTCATTTATTACTTGCGCTAACTTTGAAAGGCTTTGGGTGACGAAAGACCATTCCGGCGCAGCATGGTTTGACCTGCGCGACCAATTCTCCCTTAGCTTTGCCAAGTAGTTCCGTTGTCGTAGTCAAATCGTACACTCTCATCGCTCTCCGTTGCAGTTTTGGAAGGTCCTTGCAACCCGCGTAAGAAAGAGGTCCTTTTGTCATGCAGCAGTATTCTAGCTCAGGCGAAGCAGTATTCTATGCGGTGTAATCCAGTACCTTGCGCCGCACACTGGCAAGAACCTTGTCGCCTTTCTAAAGACATTCAAGTCCGGCTCACAAAGCACTGTGTCTCGAGAATCTCGAGAGAGATACCTGTGGGTTCGATGCCTCGTCCCTCAGGCTTAGCACAAAGCAGCAACCGAAAAGGGAGGAAGAATCGTCCCGGCTCTAGGAATCGGATCCCCGAATCGGGGATGTGCCGCTGGAAGGAGCCAAATTAGGACGATTGCGCAGTACGATCGATCGATGCTAGATGGCTAGAACTAGATGGTTGTATGTTCGTGCGTACGTGTGTGTGTCTCTTAGCGGTGTCCTTTCGCTGGTTTCTGGTTTCCATCCGACGGTGAAGTCTCGCAGCCGAGAGGACCCAAATGGAAAGCACCCGAAAACAAAATCAAAATTTGAAAAAACTAGCAAGACGAAAAGAAGGATCTGGTTCTCATCGATGGAATCTCTATTGATTGCGTCTGGAAATCGAAAGAAAACATTGCCCGAGTAGCTCCTCAAGACGAGTGGTCCATTGAGGCCCAAATTCGCCATGAGTTGCACCCCGAGGCTGCTTCTGTGCTCCGAAGGCGATGGTCCCGGGATTTCGGGACCGGTTCAAAATGATCAGGTTCGCTCCGCCCGCCCCGTCCTTCGCATCTTGGGTTGGAGCGAGAGATTATGCCGATAAATAGAAAAACGCTGCTACGCTAGACGTCTATCTTGTCACATAGATGGTTCTTTGTTCCAAAAATTTATTGGAACTGTCCGTGCAATTCGTGCCGCTCGCAAGCGCGTTTTGCACCTCCGTGTCCGCATCGTCGCTCGATCGAAAGATACCCTCGATTTCAAGGACACCGTGAAAGATCCCATTCTATCTCTCTCTCACTCCCGAGGGTTTCGATAATTGTAAGCATGTATCGAGAGTAAGCCAGCGGGACAAGAGACAGGAAGGACATGCAATGATCACTATACATTCGTCTTCCTTCTTGTGTCATAACTTTGTTTCCATTCTTTTCTTCAACATCTCAGGTTTTTTTTATTGCTCGCTACTTGTACAACGCGAGATTAAAAATAAATGTTTTGTTTAAGGGCGATAGAATGGTCTGTTGAAAATTGTTAAAATTCAAGATTTTCATGTTCTTAAAAGATTACTTCTTTAATAGCAAGTCTTGCATTTAGCAAAATCGCTCGTATGAAAAATGTAGAAGAAAAAGACTCACTCGGTCACATTCGCCTGCATATCTAAACTTTTCAATAAATCTTTCCAGCCATGAAATGACGTTTCCAAACGCATAGGAAACAAAGTGGAACACATGACAAAAAAAGAAAAAGAGGGAGGCAATACATCAGACTCAGCAGAAAACTATTGGCATCGATCGATTAATCGATCCGTATTCGATCGAAAAACGGAAGACGGTTTCCCATTCATCGTAGAATCTGTCATGTGGCAAAGGTCGCACTAAAGCACATTTCTCGCTACTTGTGGGTAGGAGAAGAAGAAAGGTGGAGAGAAAAACTGAAACAGAAAGAAAGAACCACAAGGGAAAACGAGAAAATAAACCCTTTCATCCTATCTCAACTACGTTTCGGTTGGGCACAATTTCCTCCCGCCACCACCACCAATCAAAGGAGAGACTCCTCTTTCTCTGAAAAAAACAAGCATGTGTGTTGTGTTTTTCGAAAGGGTTTTTCTCATAGTTTTGTGGCAACACTAAGGTGGAAAACGGTTTCAAGATCGAAATAAGAGTTGGAAACTCTGGAACTCTTTTTATTAAATACTACCATTGTTTTTGGTATTAACACGAAGGAAGGATGTACCAACGACGGGAGCTACGGTAGAGAAATGGTTATGAACGATCGAAAATTGATTGATTGAAAAGAAGCAATGGTTTTCTTTATGTGCACACATATTTTTGGGGATCAATAGAAAACGAGTTTGCAAGAATGAAATTGTGTGATACGAGTGGTACGTTACGAGTGGTACGTTAAGTACGTTTATCTAACTCTTCTGGTTTGATACGTTCACCGGTGAATGAGACTCATATGG
Organism: Anopheles plumbeus; assembly: GCA_034621735.1. Classification (NCBI taxonomy): domain Eukaryota; kingdom Metazoa; phylum Arthropoda; class Insecta; order Diptera; family Culicidae; genus Anopheles; species Anopheles plumbeus. The sequence goes on along the minus strand of JAOEFI010000001.1, from coordinate 6,984,057 downwards.
ACCGCATTCAGACCAGCTTCCGCTGGTGCCTCTTTTCCCGTGTAAAACGCATATTTTCACACACCCTTACACATGCATAAAGTGTGCTCACGTCACTCGTCACCATGTGGCGCACTCTCGTGCGGCACATTCAAAGACCGCTCGAAGTACGCGTGAACTGCCGAACGCGGCACATTGTCATCACCGCACGACATCAGGCAACATGTGGCGAGATTCGTCCCACAGTTTCACCAATTTCCATCGCCGCGGAGAAGGTGGTCGGTGTTTTTGTGAGTTCTTCTCTCGTCCTATATTAATCTTGCTAGATCTCATGCGACCAGCCACAGAAAACACAGAGAAAACACCATACTGTGTGGCGGCGTGCACTATGGAACCCCACCCGGAGGAGATCGATGCTCGACTCAACGAAGACAAGCGGCAGCGTTTATGGGCGATATTAACATTTTTATCTGCAATCGACAAACAACCGGCGCCACCTAACAGCTCTGTCCTACCCTCAGCCCTCGTCCTTGTCGTCGTCGCACGGATGAGCACAATTAAATATGCAAAACAATCTTCAGCCACGCGCACAGCCCCTTCGCCATGTGCACGTCGGAAACTGGAGCAAGCACCGATCGAAATCGGAGAGACATTGGCGATAACCGCCGGAGTGACAATTTATTCCACCACCACCAGTAGTGAAGCAAGTAGCGCGAGCTGCAGAGAAGCCATTATGAGCTGCTGTGCGAGGTGCGACATTCGATCGGGCATATAATATCGGATAATTCTTTACTGTATTACCTGAGACAGGAGAGGTCCGCATTCTCAAGGACGCGGTTGTTTCTTATTGTTACGGCATTGTCATCCTGTCCTAATTTACCCCAGTCCAGACAACCCAGTCTTTTAGAGTCGCATCCTGACGAAAGAAAATTCATCAGGTAGGTCTCAGTTTTCGGCGGTTTGCCAAGCCGTTTCTCGCGCGCGGTCGCCCGCGTCCCGCGCCCACGGTTAATTAATCATTTCTGCATCGGGAGTCGGGATCGGTGCCTTTGATGTCCGATTGATCCTTTCGCTGCACCCGGCCGGCCCCGTAATTGACCTATCGATCCGCGCTTCGTTTGATCTGGCTACCGAAAAGTTGAAGAAAAAGTACCGGCAGTGTGGGTCGCCCCCATTCCAGGACCAAACGCACTGATTGGCTGCGCGCGCTTTTTACGCTGATTAATGGAGCTGTCCGGCCCTGCCCGGCCGGCTAAAGGTGCTGTAGTGGGAGTTCTATCGCTTCCCTGCCCTTACAAAAGACCTGCTTTCAAGGCTGCCAAGAGTCGTTGGGATTCGCGCACTCTTATGCATATTCTGATCCTTGCTTCCTACTACACGCTCACGCTCCGGTTTGTATTAGTTTATTAATTTACGGCCACTAATCACCGCGAGATTGATCCGAAGGCGACGATCCCGCTAACAAGAACGAGGGCTAATCCCTCGCAAAGTCTCTCAGTGCTGCACCCACTAACAATGTTACAACCCAGCCGGTGCATCGGTTAAGCCATTATCTGTAGGGCTGACTATGAAGGGATTTATCTTTTTTTATGGCCCGATCTGATGGATCCCTGGATGCATTTCTGGGCAAGAACTTCCTAAAAACTGTGCTGCAACGAGTGCGAAGACAAGCGAGCTCCCTTAGCGAGTCTTCCGTAAGGTGACCCAGCGATCGGGCAGGAGTCAATAAATTAATCATCCACCCTCCCATTCGGCCGGTTAGGGGTTCGCGGGAACCCGTGCGTTCATTGTGGACTCGGGCTCATTTACGGCCGGTGGTTTTATTACCAGAATTTATTATTCAGAAGAAAAGAAAACGATTTGGTCAAAGGAACCATTGGGTCTCATACTAAATCCGGGTGCATCGTTAATAGATAGTTGAATAGTTATCTGATCGCCGATTGAAGTCCTTGAAATCAACGGTTTCTTTTCCAAACTTATTTGATGGACGGGTTTGGATGATCGAATCTAGTTTGTGAAGAATTAAGTCCAGTCAGGATGGGACATCTAGCATGGTTCCTTGTTTCGTTTGAGGTGGAATCAGGCATGAAACTCTCGAGCAAAGCTGCCGAAGGAATGCCATACAAGAACTAACTACTAAGCTACACATCCTTTTGGCCAACCTACAATTGAATCGAATTCGAGAGGTTTTCTTCGGCGCGACGAACTCGGAAAGAATTGAATTCCTCCTTTCCGTTCAAAGATGCCGAAATGACCGAAAATCGCCTCCCGACTGTGATCGCGCGCTGGCGCATTCTTTGGCCAGCCATGCACTATCGCAGGAAGGAAATCTCGGTGCGCAAAAATGCATTCCAGCGACGGCCCGGCTCGGAGGATGCTCTTCATTACATAATTGTGTCGCCGGTCTGTCGGTTGATCTGTTGGTTTAATGTTGTTTTGTTCTGCCGAATTTTTGGCACCCTGCGAGTCCGGTATCGATCGCTTGCGCATGCGCTGATTGCTTTGTCGGGCCGTTTGCTAATTTGTGCCTCCTGGCGGTCAACCACCAAAACCCCCGGAAAAGGTGGCCGCCTCAGTCTAGCGTCTGAAGAAGGACGAGGATTACACAAATTTCATTTACTTACAACCTTAAGGCGTAGGCGATATCGGATCAGCAGGGTCTTCCGGGCAAGTGTACTGTTTCGGTACGTCTTCTTCCACCTCTACTACCTTCCCTACTTCGCTTCCGAAGACGCATCTGGACGGACGGGCTCTGGACTGGAGATGGGCCGATTTTTATTGGAATGTCTTAGCCTGCACAGAGCATCGTTCGGCTTATTTGCGAGCTTCTTTTCGGCCCGTCGCCCGTAAGAATCTTTTGCATACCGGTCGGTTCACCGTCACACCTTCTTTGATGTCCTAATTCCAACTAATTACCCGCTGCTAGACCCCGGGAGCAGTAGCCTCAGCACCGGTGACTTCGACCGTAACAGACTTGTCTGAGGGCGGAAGATTCTTCGTGCGACTTAGGACACCTCGCTGAAGCTTTTTGTCTGTTTACATTGTTACACGGTCTTTTTAGTTATTTTTTCTTTTTTCTTCCCTTTTTCTGTGAATCACAGTTTCATAGCTCGACACAGTGTACCTTTAGACTCATTAACGGAGAAAAATTTAAAGAAAAAAACAGAACTCGGTACTACCCCGTGGTATTGTGGTGGAGACCAACTTCGAGCTAACCATTGTGCCCGAAGGACCTGGTAGATTATCACGCAAGAATCGCCAAGGATTGCCGAGTATTGCTTGGTGGCGCTCGTGAGTCCAGAGCGGTACAGAGTCCAGCCAGCCTGCAGCTAATTACCGGATCGTGCCAAGGCTGATCCCGGCCTCTGGCGGGATAATCGTGGCCGCATCTATTCGTCGGTATCGTGTGTCTCTGTCGGCGCGAGCCCACCCACCCGAACGGGGCAGCATGACCAATCCCGGCGTAGGTAATCACCAGCGGAACGTCACTGTGACATTGGTGACTGTGCCGTGGACCATAGAGCCATGGTCGGATCTCGGACACAGGATCGCCCGGCTGCACTTTAGACCTCTCTCTAGGCTCGAGGCCCGAGAATCACTTCGCAGAATGTCATATTTCTTTCGCCGCAACGATCTCACGCGGCACGAATCAAGCGTGACAGTTGACGGAGCGAAGCCGGATCGCACACGCGAAGGTAGCGTCCGGGAGCGCAACGGATCGTTTCGTGCTGCAACCTGGAGAGGGTGAATGGAAACAGAAATGGGAACAAAAAAGGACTATCGCCTGATGACCAACCGTGTTTCATCGGAATTCTACAGACCGAGGTGGAAATAAATAATTGATTGTGCTCTCGTTTTTTTTATGATGTACAGAAAAGGTCCCGTTTTTGCATTGGGCACCATTTTCTCTCTCTCTCTCTCTCTCTCTCTCTCTCTCTCTCTCTCTCTCTCTCTCTCTCTCCCCCTCTTTCTCTCTCTCTCTATCTCTCTCTCTTTCTCTATCTTCATTCTCCTCATACCCATTGTTATTCTTGGTACATGCCTGCCGTTGCTGCCTGTCGCGGAAATGTATGAAAGCACTTTTCCTAGCCGGTCACGTAGGCGATAATAGTTTGGTCTCCAACGGAGCGAAACGACACAGTCGCGCGACACCTCACCAGAGTGAGCCATTATCTAAAGCAAAGAAAAAAGGGGAAACGCAAGTCCCGAAATATGTGCATCTACCCTTGTAGGTCCTTCGGGTTTCCTCGTCCAGGCTTCTCTTTGATCTTTTAGTTGTTTTCTTTATTTTTCTCCTCGATTCGGATTTTTATTTTATAGGAAAAAAGGGTGACCGATTCCGCAGGATATCTTAATCCTTTTATTGCTCACCCGGCTCAACTCCGAGCACGCCATTGTTCCGGCCGGATCGAAACTGTTTCGATCGATTGCCCTTTTTTATCCTCGTAGTTTCCTTCTACTTTATCAAATAAAAGAATCACCTTTTTTCTTCTTATTTCAGTTGCCTTACTGACCGTTGTCAGCTCTGTGCCATTACCTGCGGTTTCTGGTGAAAAGATTTTAACGGTAGACCAAGCGAAGGTGTGGGAAACGATCGACATTGCATTTCCGAGCGAAGAAACACAAACGCGCCCTGCGATTTGGTTCTGTTTTGGAAAGTTCTCGTTCGGGTTCACCGCGATGAAGCTGGCCGGCTTACGATCACTGTGGGTGAATAGAAAGGGTTCCGTTTCGAAGAGGGTAGCGTAAAATATCGATTTTACTTTATCAAAATTGATCACACAATACAAACGGGGAAAGCGGCGGTACGCATTTTTCTTCGTCCTGGTTCCTTTTCATGCAAATCAGTCGCACGTTTTGGAAGCAGTATGGATCATGCAGGGATGAAGATCGTGCTCCGGGAAAATTATCGTATGCATATCCTAGAACGACATTGTACGCAAAGAATCTCCAAAAGATTATTCTACTTCAAATGTTCGGTCGCAAGAGTGAGAAGAGAATCAGTCGAGCATAATCAGTGAAACCATCACATTCCTTCCGTGTTCTCCAATGTTATTATATTACACAGTTTTTAGGGAATATAGTCTGGATTTGGATGAAAGAGACCGCAAAGTTTCCCTTGTCCCCGTTCAGGAACTCTCTTCGAAAACCACGTCCTCTGAGACATTGCTCCCGTTCTAGTTTTCTGAAAATTATATTTCGGTAAGGTCGGTTTAACAATAGTTTGATAGCATATATGTCAACTGCAAAATATTCATGAAACTAAAACCAAAACATTGCTTTCATTTTGACTTCGTTTTAGTTATACATTTTGCAGACCAGGCGATTAGACGACCAATAGGGGGCTAAGCGACCGCTTCTACCAAAGGCGATCTCTCGATGAGAGGTTTTATTCAACCAGCAAAAAAATCACAAATCGATTCTCAACATTCGATATTTAAGCAAAAATTCCGGACATTGAAGTCGAAGCATTTAAAATGTGGTGGCCTTGTGTATTTGGTACCGTTTTCGAACGTTTTCCTAACGCTAACCGGCCTGTAGGAAGGGACTGAAGGAACAAGAAAGAGGGAGAGAGAAAGCGAGAAGTAGAAGGGAGACAAAGTGGCGGGTGGGGTAGTGTGGCCATCAGGAAAAGGGGGGCATATTTCGAATATGAATATTTTTAACATATTTTGAGCAGGCAAATTTGAATCGAAACGCATGAATTTAACTAAACAAAAAAACCAAACACAAATGCAACTCTCAAAGCTAGAGGCAAAAACCTTAACGCAAACTCAACTGATGCCCCGAAGCAGGCAGACAGTCCGCGAGGGACCGATACGTTCGAAGTTTTGACGAGACGACGGGAAATGTCATAGTTTATAAAAATGTATGCAATAATTCTATTCCCTCCTCATCTGCTGCCCATTCCGGAGTCGAAATTCCATCCATTCCGGGTCGGTGGTCTGACCCATTGGAAATGAATGGTGCGCAGAGGGAGGGGAGAGAGAAGAGGAGAGGGAGTTGTTGAAAAACGTATGCTTCCCCAGCACGTGGAGATGGGTGCAGTTTGTAGCTCCATGGATGTTCCAGCGTCAAAAAGTGAAAACCAAACGAAAACCAGACGAAAAAGAAAACAACAGAATCCTCGCTGGGCAAAGCCCTGGTTGCACAAATATAATCGAAGCTGACGGCGATGGAAATTAAATTAACGACCGCTGCACCGGCGCCACTACCACCAACCGCGACTCACGCGACTCTCGAAACTCGGTAGAACGAACATTCAAACTCCGATTGAGCCATTTCCTTGTGTTTGGGGTTCGGCGGGTCTACGTGTTTGAAGCGCAAGACAACAAGACAAGACCATATTGAGTTCGAATTTGAAATTTAGATACTCACTTCCTTCCGAACTCGGCACAGTTTCGCATGCCGAGTGAAACAAACGGTTCGTGGAACGGTTTGCCCTCCATTCGACAAACATTGTCCCAATATAGCAATTGAACCTGTTGGCATAATATTTTTAAAACTAATTTCTAGAAAATGAATAAATGGATATTCATCCATCGATATTCATAAACTCATCGGAAAGGAAGGTCCTACTAAAATCCTACAGAACCAAATACGACGTACTCTAGGAAAAGATCAACAGAAAAGGTAAAGCCTACGGGTTCACAGCATGCCTGCATCCTCTACCGTTCCTATCCGGAGTTAGAGTTTCTTATTGGAATCGAACTGCGAAGGACGGCTCACGCATACACATGCAGCATGGCTCTACAAGAGCACAGGGTGGTGCAGATTCATTTGAAGGGAAACAAACTTCCACAATTGGAAGTGAACGGTAATTTGCCTTACCTTTCATTTTGAACTAATTTTTTTTTAATTAATGTATGTTTACCTGTTCGAAAAATTCTGCAGAGATAACTACAGAGAAAACAAAGATCAAATAAAAATTTAAAAAATCTGGAATATGCACCAGGATATGATTCCTAAACCGGCTTCTGATTTCTTATTTTTATTATATCCCGCAATCTTTATTTATAGAACTCGAACAGTAACTGTAAGGGTTTGTTAGATCAGATGAGATGTGATACCAACGAGATCCTTGTTAGATGATAGTTGTCGGACACATGTACATGTTTGGCTTTTTCGAGCTGGTAGACGAAAACACAACGCATCTGGAGCCCAGAGCGAACCCGAATAAGAGCGATTTAGTAACATCAGCTGTCAACGTGCCTTCAACCTGTCATAACGGACCCAACACACAGCTCTATCTCCTTCCTAACTGCTGCACGTGGCATGTGTGTGTGTGTGTGTGTGTGCGTCGGTGTGTGGCATCGCAAATACAAACATCATCATAATTCGCATTTTGATTTATTGTTAATGCAACAAATGAGATACAATTAAATTTTTCCGGGTGCTTCCACAAAACCCTACCGGCAGGCCGAGCCACCAGTTGAGCTACCGGAATTGCGAGCATGCAAAAAAAAGCATATGAGTCCCTTTTCCCTTCTGTCACCTTCCACCATCGTCACATCGCTGCAGCCCATACCAGCTGAAATGAAACCCCCAACGCCCGGGGAAGATGTTCCCCGTGTCCGCGCCCCAAGAAAGGACGAAAGAACGTCGTTCATTTAGCTAATTTTGCCGATTGGTCAGATCGGCAAACGCATCCGTCATCGCTTGTACAGTACATCTTCGAGTAGTACATCGTCGAACCGTCCTGTCCTCCCGGCGGACACCGGTAATGATGACATCAGCTGAGCGAACCGGACAAAAAACAAGCAGTTGCTACTAAATCTTTCTTTTATTTTTTGATTCAATTTTGCTGCAGCCCAGTCGATGTCGAGTACTCCCTCTCTACCCTATCTGTCTCTCTTCTTCCATACGGCTCCGCTTTGTTACCTTTTACAAACGTACCAGCTTTTTTTTTCGTTTTTTTTTTTCATAAAACCATTATTTGGTTTTTCTTCGCTACTTCAACGGATGGCATGAATCGCAGCTCTTTTTCACTTTCTTTTCGCTTAGATTTACATTTTTACGGAAAACCATCTCACGACCGTAGTTCGGTGGAGTAAGTTAAGTCTCGTGACTTCTGCAGACAAAGTGCGCCTCGGCCGGTGGAACCAAATACACCATCGCAAGGAAAAGCCCCGATAATATACGAGCACCACCTGCGAGAGATTGGCATAAGCACATGCAGCAGAACCAGTGGCTGCTATTAGAAGGACAATAAGAGCCGATCAAATCGATCGAGGGACAAAACAAACCAGAAAAGAAATGTCTTCTCCCGGTTGCGGGCTGATTGACTGTGGGGAAACTAAGGAAAAAAGCCTATCGAGAATTGAGTCCCATTCGATTTATGTATCCGCTTTCGGGGTTTTCGCGGGAGAACTCCAGAATGGACGAGCTCGGTCGCGGACAGTTGTGGACATTTTAGGCGAATTTGGTACCGATCCATTCACCGAAGGCTTCTTACTTCCTTCCGTCTTTTCGCCCAAACCACGAACTGAAAAGCGGGACAGAGAAAATCCCCACTAATTCATTCCCATCCCGGACCCCTCGACCTGTCAGGCGAAACGGAGCGGATTCGGCTGTCCAATTGAGCCATTATTACCGAGAGCAACAGCGATTGAGAGATGCGCTGTCTCCGCCGACCGGTAGCAGCGTTTTCTTTTACATCCTTCCTTCGATGCATACGTTGGAGGTGAGGGAAGGTCCGATTCCGCACTACGATAATTACATTCGATGACACAAGCAAGCAAAAATAAGAAGAAAAAAACGGGAAATGAAATGTGTGCGGTAAGACGAGACTCCCTGTGTAGCGTGCGGCCCCGGTGGTCTACCCGTGCGGACACCTTATCCGGGCTTCGCCTGTGGATTCGACTTTCGTTCCAACTACAGGGCCAGCCGATCGCCTGAAGTCCTCTTCCGGTTGACTTTTTTTTCTTTCTCTCCTTTTGTTCCGTTCTTCCTCGACGTCCGTGGGCCTCTCGCTCGCTTGTTCGAGTTGGACGGTCTCGTACTCCTAATTCCAATTCAGAACAATTTTCTGCAACACACCATTGTGCCATTTCTTCGTAACAAAAACCCATCAGGACACTACTGAGCGAATAGATAGTACGATCCGACGCTCCCGGAATAGTGCAGCAACCTGAGAAACAATGTGAAATTAACCTCCAGGAAGCGAGTACCGCTCATCGGCAGGCTCATCATCACTTCCGGTAATAGCGAATCTCACTTCGAAAGCGTATGCCAAAGCTTGCGAAGCCTTCAAAGGAGTAGAGCTACAACCTCTGCAACCTGTCACCGAACAATTGACTCCCTGACGTTTGTGGTGAACTGGGCCATACTCGTCTATGATGCAATGTTGAGTGGTCGAGAAGCGTCCATTATTGACTACTAGCTGATTTACCGGATATCATACGGGTCGGACCGATACCGGTATAATACCGATTCAACCCGGCCAACCTATCCCGTTAAGCCAAGGTGGTAATCCATCCCCGCGGATTCCGAGATGTGGAGTGCGCTACGTCATGCGCCATTTCTCGGCGGAGTTGTATGCTGCGGCTCTGCGCTTCCTTAGGTTTCCGGACAGCGTACACGACCCGCCCAGTCTCATGTCATTGATGACTAGGGCGTGCGAGGAAACCATGCAGAGGTCCTCGGGCTGTGGCAAGAGCGGCAAACACGTCTTCTGGTGGAACCAGGAGATAGCGGAGCTGAGAGCAGACCACAGGCGCAAGCAAAACCGTATGCGATCGGCAACGGCGTCGTCTAGTCCAGCGATTCAGCGCGAAATCCGAGATTCGCAACGCAACGGCGCAGGCCATCAAGGCGAGCAGGGCACGATGCTTCCAGGAGCTAATTGAGCAGGTCGACAGTGACGTGTTCGGATTCGGGTACAAGGTTGTCATGACCGCGTTACGCGGGCGCTACACGCCACCTGAACTGGACCGTGAGCGGCTGTGAAGGGTGGTCGAGGAGTTCTTCCCCGAACACCCACCGTTTCAGTGGCCGGACCTGGAACGACAGGCGCGGGGAAGGGTTGAGAGAGCGATACGCCCGGTGTCAACGGAAGAGTTGTTGACCATCACGGCGGGTCTTAACCCCCGCAAGGAGCCGGGACTGGACGGCATCCCAAATGCAGCAGTAACGGTGGCCATCAGTGGGTACCCGGACGTATTCCGACGCGTTCTACACGGCTGCATCGACGAAGGCGCCTTTCCGGAGCAGTGGAAACATCAGCGGCTGGTCCTGATCCCGAAGCCAGGGAAGCCACCGGGTGAACCATCGTCCTACCGCCCGCTATGCATGCTCAGCACAGCCGGAAAGATGTTTGAGTGCGTAGTGCTGGACCGCCTGAATGAGCATCTCGAGGAAGCCGACACGCCACGACTCTCCTCAGCTCAGTACGGGTTCTGCCGGGGGAAGTTCACCGTGTAGGCGGTACAGGAGGTGGTGCGCAAGGGAAAATTGGCCATGTCGCTGCGGCGGCCCAACGACCAGGTCAATCGCTGCCTCATGGTCGTGGCGCTAGACGTGCGCAATGCTTTCAACTCGGCCAGCTGGGAGGCGATCGCGGTCGCGCTTCGAGCCAAGGAGGTACATTGAGTGCCGGGGTACCACAGGGCTCCATCCTTGGGCCAACCTGGCACTACGCCGCAGGTCGCCGTGGCTAGGTCGGAGGAGGCCACAGCGACGGTCCAGGCCTGGATGACGGCCCATTCGTTGCGGCTCGCGCCTGCGAAGACGGAGCTGGTAATGATAAGTAGTCTGCGGCAGGGGAGCACAAGCATCCTCGTAGACGTGGGAGTGCAGATGTGCTCGCCGAACCGCACCCTCCGGTACCTTGGTGTCCAGTTGGAGGACCACCTGCGGTGGAACCATCACATCAAGCTAACGGCCGAAAATGCAATGCGTGTGACGGATGCTGTCAGATCGCTGATGCGCAGACACGGCGGGCCGAAGACCGCCAGACGTCGTGTCCTGGCCAAAGTCGCCGACTCCATCATGCGCTATGCCGCTCCCGTGTGGCATACTGGACTCAACACGCGGGCCAATAGGCAATAGCTCAGGCGCGGCCATCGGAGTAGCGTGTACCTTTTGGACCGTGAGGTACGAGACGGCAGTACTATTGGCAGGCGTGCGCCAACAGAATGCAACAGGCAGCAGCAGCGAGGGCGGACGTGCGCCGGCAACGCCGCAAACAGCGGAGGCGCGATCGACTTGCGGAGTACAGGCGTACGTATAGCTCCTTGATTTCGTCCGAATTAGCAGCGGTGACCGAGGCTACGTGGCTGCAGTGGCAGCAGCGAATGTAGGTGCGCCGGAGGGCGAGTAGGTGGAGGCGGCACGAGGCCGCACGAGCGGGACGCTCGGCGTAAGAACAAGTAGGAGACCAACTACGACACCAGGAGTCGCTAGCAAGCGTAGGCGCCTGCAAGGTAGCGCTGCTCATAGAGCATTGCCCCCTCGCTCCCCCAATACCTCGCGCTAAGCGGGGCGAGGACGGCCGCGAATATCAGGAGTTTTAGTTGGTAGTTCCTTCGGGGGAGTCCGACACTACCCGTGCCAGGACAGTGGGTATGGCATGGGTGTGCGTAAATGCATTTCTTCTGATAAAAAAAAAAACAATCGGGTGGTAATCCATGGATTCTAGCCAGTACCGTGAAGAGGTGGGGCAAGGCTTTTACCGACCGCTCACTAAACTTAGACATTCTATCCACTCTTTTAAAGTTACCCAACTCTGAATGAAATGTAACCTTGGGGCAAACTACGGCATAGGATTCAATTATTCCCTCTACCAAAGACACCATGGTTCTAAAACTAACTAAGCAATCGATCATTACAGGTCAATCAGCAGCTGGCTATTCTTCATCTCGGAAGAGGAATTGAAAATCGCAAGTGAAATCAATCGGCTTAGAGACTTCCCCCCTCCAGAAAAGATGAAATTTCCTTCCTGGCATAAAGTTGAAGTTGAATTGTTAAATTGGTAAAAACTGCCATCTCTGTGCCAAGTTTGGTGCAAATCGGTCCGGTAGATTATGCGTGATGCTAGCACATGCATACATATATACAAACAATCATGTTTATTTATAAGATTAAAGCTAAGTTCAAGTTATCGGTAGAAATCAGGTTAGTTATGGTAGGATAATTAGTTAGGTAAAGTTTAGTTATGGTTAAGGTTAAGATAGAAATCAAGATAGTGTGTAGCATAGGATTAGGAACAACATACAACAATACCCCATACGATAAGATAAGTAAGATTACTACCAAACGAAAAGTTAGAGTTGAAAAGCGATATCGGTGTATCCCTCTCCAAGCAAATGTCCATTATGAAGAAAAAGAAATGAAATACAATTGAAATAAAAAAAAAACTTATCTAAGCATGAGATCACCTTTTAGATAATATACAAAGATTGGGACATGTGATGTTTTAAGTCAGTTAAAAATTATTAGTAGAGCTTGTTTAATTATTTCCATTAATTCCCTTTTTGACATTGAATTATAAACCTGAGGCCGTTCGATTAACCACGTAACAATCCACAACCAAGACTAAATCCGTACCACCACGAGGTACAGAGGTTGCGTTCCCGTGGCGATAAACGATGGCAAGGAGCATGACGCTAAGAACTGGGATGGAAAAAGCATGATCGAAGCGACGACCGAATAGCGAGCTGGGTCGCCCTCAGCAACGGCCGTCGGCATCCTGAGAATAGATGCTCACCGATAATAAATTATTTTATTTATGGAATCCGACTTCAGCGCCTGACCCTGGCCCTGACCGAAGGAGATCACAGGAGGGTGTCCGGGCCCCGGGTATCCTGCCTCGTGACCATTTCGCAACAAGTCCGGCGACTCCGCGGGTGAGGCGATGGCGCTGTTCACCACCGGCGCAAATGATCGATAACCTGCCCGGGTCGTGGCCGCTAGTGTTTTCAGTTCGAAGGCCCAAGGGCCCAAGGCGGGTGGGTAAATTTCGGCAATTCTGTGTGTTGAACTCCGGATTGTACGGTGAACGATGCAGGCTGCTGCATTCGCCCCGTCCGGATGCGTACGACCCCGTCTGCAATGGTCGTTTCTTTTCTTTTATTCACTCGACAAGTGTATTTCACATTTCCGTTAGCTGGCCGGGATTGTATTTTCTTACTTGTTTTTTTTTTTTTTTTGGTTACGCAATCTACGGGCAGGCATGAGCGGTCGCGAAGAGTGTAAGGTGTAAAAAACAAATAAACGAAGCAGAGGGACATCGTTTTCTGTTTCTTTCCGGTTTACCTTTTCAATTCCTGTCTTTCTTCTCTGCGCTTCGAGGCACGAGAAATTGGTCAGGTGCATCAGGAGATTCGACGTTGATACAGATTTGGTACGAGTACTTGCTTGCATTGATCTTGGATACTCCGGTGGCTATTCGCTGCTATATAAACATTCTTGTACATTCTAGCATCATTCGCGAACGGATTGTGTTTATTCGATTTCAGTTGGGTTCCCTTTGCAGATTGAGACAGATTTTTTGACAGCTCATGCACTGTGACTCGAAGGAGAGCATCCCAGGTCCCAGGAAGAAATTGAAGGGTTATGAATTGCAGTGTAGTGCAAGTCTTGCACAGGACTTCTCATTGCTTTCTAACCTTTCCTCGAAAATTACATAATAATAATAATACATGAAGAAGGATGCGCAACGATTCTTTTTGGGTTGTTTTGTGTTTTTGGGTATAAAATAATTCGCCGACAAATTAGCGAAGACAAATTAAGCCCCACGGAAGAAGTTAATAATACCAGGCAAAGAACACAAGCTGCTACTTGTTAGATGCTTTGTTCTTTTCTGTTCGGCTGTAACATTGAGGAGCGATTTCTATCAAAGTCCCGAACAACGCCCAAACAGGGTTGAAACTGCAGCAAGAGCGGGGAAAAAAACGCTCACGGAAAACGGAATCGCAAAATGGAAGGAAAAAAGGGGGACTATCACTGGCTAATTTCATTATCTCGAGCGCCGGATCGCCATCGCAATCCTGCTACGAAAAGTTGAGGGGGGAGAGGGGGAAGGGGATTCTCGGCTTCTTGGCTAATCTCTTCAATCAGGCACAGGCACAGAAGCACGAGGACACGCCGTACGCGCGCTCGAACGAGAAAAAAAACTCTTCGCTCCGAATCAGAAACACCGACCGACCAACCGAGGTGCACTTATCGACGATGATGGATCGCTTCGCGGAGGCAAAGGTGAGTGTCTTGTTCAAAAATTAAGAACGAAAACAAAAAGTTCCCAAAAAAAACCCACCCCACCCTTTCCAGTGACCAAGTCAGTGGCAATAAATAATGCATCTGAGCGAGACGCCCGGAGAAGGGCTGCGGTAAGATTTACCTTCTTTTAAAGTCACTCTTAGTCTCCTTATGATGCACCGCTGAAATCTTCAATCTAATTCGCTCCAGGAACTCTATGTCTTAGACAATTTTAATGCGCGGTCGGACTGTTTGTTTCAACACACACACACACACACACACACACACACAAACGCACTTCAACTCCTGCCCAAAACAGAAGCTGAATGAGAAGAACCATCAATGCATCAATAATGAACAAGTAAAAAATAATGGTTGCGAAAGCTTCCTCAAGAACCACAAAACGCGCGGCAGCAGAAAATCAAAATAATTCCAGCCGTAAACAAAAATAACGACTGCGCGTTACACGACGACGATGATGGAAATTGCACATGTAGTGCAGCGATGCACCACGCAGTAACTGCAAGGCATGCAGAAAAGAAGTCGCTTTTGAAGCAATTGGATATTTTTCGGATCTGAGAATTATGAGGATCATCTTCCTGAATCGATCTCAACTTTTCCGTTGATAAAGGGCGAATATAACGAAAACATATGTCATACGCCTGCAGTATCCCATCTGTCACTGATGTTTACGAATGAAAGACCTCTGAATATTTTCCCGACATATTTTCCGCCGAATTTTGAAGCCACAATCTTTCGAAAACACTCTCCTCCTACTTGATGTTAAAATTCATCCCCCAGAACATTCCTAGGTTTTTCTAAAACCCATTTGTTCACATGTTTTCAGTGAAGGGTGTACCAACTACAAATCGTGAGATATCTCCTCGGGTTAGAGATGGGTTTTCTATGTTTTTTTTTTCATCTAATTAATCATTCCACACTTCTTAAACACCATTTCTTATCAAAACAATTTTAATAATTTCTCTCGGTTTTTTGTAAGGAGAAAAGGAGTACACCTCCTATAACTGTGTTCCTAGCAGAGCGAAAAGAATACTTTTTATGTCAACGTCCATGCTCCAGGGCTACAAGGGAGGCAATGATCTGCCGTGTCATATGACCCACTTTGAAACACGTACGCACGTACGGAAGCCAACACTCCGTTAGATTGAAGCTGGAAATATCCGGCGGATAGAAATTTTCGTTGGTAAACCATCCAACAATCAATTGCCGGCGCGAGAGGTCGCGATCCTTTAGAAGAACCTGAAAACCCCTCACGGAGTTGCGACCCTAAGGACGCTGGGAGAAGCATGTGGACGACCGAAAAGACAAAAATGCTGAAAGGTGATCACTGCACTGCGCTGCAGGGGCGAGCGTGAGTGAGGAGTGCGCGTGTATGGAAAGATAAATGATGACCGTGGCCGAGTGCATTCCGCCGTTCGAACGCGTTCGGTCGCTATCGGACGGGCGCTGGTGGAATGCACTCAAATAACGACGACGAAGGATAATCGTGTCGCGTGCCTGTTCCACGACAAGGGAGGCAGACAAGGGGAAGCTACTCGGCGTTACGCCACGATTTAATTAACTCGCTGTTGCGCGAGAACTGGGAACCTCGCAAAGAAGTCCCGCAGCAATCGGTCATAGCGTATTTTTATATTATCGAGCAGGAGGAAAAACTGTCTAGTGAATTCGTTAAAAATTATTTGAAATCACGAACCTGCGCTTCTGCAACGGTCAAGGATGTTCCATCGGTAGGGACCAGTGCGGTTGCCCGGATTTCAATTACTTATTCCGTTTCGGACATTCGATTTCCTTCGGAACATGAACAACAGCATGAAGAAAAGCTAAATCAAACACATTGAGAAGGCGAAAGAATTTCGGTCCGCATGCCAAACCGCCTTTGCCTAAATAATTGCCGGTGACAAAAGTGGTCCGGGAGGAAAAATACCGCCAGAACCGCGAAAAATCTACCAACTCGCCACTACGCGCAGTCGCAGTGTTGCGCACACTCGCGAGCCAGAATGCGGAATAAACTCATCTCAATTTGCCAGAAATCCATCCCCCGACACAGGGACCGGCACGGCGGAAGGAGAGGCAAACGCATTCAGATTTTGGGAAACTGATTTGATTTTGTCTTTCGCCCTTTGATCTTTCGCCGAACCTTTCCGTTCTTTGTCTCCTTGGTTTTTCATTGTCCTTTCTTTTTTTTGTTCGTTTTTTTTTTAAATGGTTGCGGTTTGTGTGCTGTAGGAAGTGGGATGGTGAGCAGAGGGCAGATCGGGGCACTACTGTCCCGCGGAGGGTGCGAGGGAAGTCCTGCGGCCGGCTCGGGTTTTCCGACCGGGGCAGGACAGTGGGGGTCTCTCTTGGGTCGTTTCGTGACGGAACGATTTCTCCGAAGCCAACCGAAGCAACCATAATGGTCTAGTTTGAAGTCCTCCGGAAAGAGTAAGAGAGAGGCAAGGAGGGATAGAAAAAGGAAGACATCAAGCAGAGGAAAAACGTTGGACCAAAACGAATGCCGAACTTTAGACGATTGTATTTTTGTTTTTCGGGCTTTCGTCACTTGCCGGCGAGCGAAGGGAGACCAAATAAATTAAATAACATCCAAAAGTAATGAGGGATCGCACCGCGCACCTTCAGATCGGTATCGTACACGATCGCGCTCTCATCGGCCTCGGGCAAACAAACAAGTGGAAGACACGCACGGCACACGGTGGCAAAAAAAGAAGGACTAGCGAATGAGGATCGGGAGAAATTCGCCGCCCGCTCAAAATATTGACTCGTCGGCGAGCTTCTCCGCGCTGCTTTTTTTTCTCTTGCGCCTACACTTCAGGCTGTATCATCTCGGTCGACTTCACAGGACTCGCGCGCCTGCATTTCCTCACCCTGCTGGGGTTCAGTTTCGTTGACGGTCCCATCTTCCATTTGTTTAACTTTTCACACTATTGTTGACACGGGACACGGGATCGGCAACCTTCAATTAGATCACGGCTTTATCGATACCAAAACTATTCATGTTTATGTGCTCATGATTTACCAGAAATACATACGCATGCAGATCTCCTGAGGAGATCCAAATTTCGTAGAACTCTTATATAATGCCAGTAGCATGGTACTAGTAGAACAGGCCAAGTTGTTCGAAAATACAGAACATATTTGTCCTATTTTTGTTCACAACCATATGTGGCCCATTTTTCCTCCATCCAATCTATCATCGTGGAAAACCCAAGGCATTGCTTTACAATTTGTAATGCAATATTTCCCGTTTTCTTTTCCCATTATCTGTGTAACACAATATTTCCCGTGCCGAAGAAAGCGAAACCCGTGGGATGGCACTGTAGGCATCCTGCGATGCCTTGGCAAGAAGGTGACTAAAGTGCATCGTTATTGTTCTTGACAATTCCACGCTGTCGGTGGTGGGCAACGCATAGAAGCACGAAATCGGCATAACGAACCGACCAGGGGGACTTTTCCAGAGACCGCCGGCTCCGGGGGCCGAGCATTTGCATTTCCGAATGGCAGTCTGTGTGTGCGTGTGGGCGCATCATCCGTAGAAGTAGCATAATGCACTCGATAATGTCCCCTTTTGCAACGTAAGCTTGGAAATAAAAACACGAAAGGACGATAAAATAATGAATGAACATGAGAAACTTGAAGAAACATTTGGTTCGTTTCCTTCAGAATAGCCGCTTCCATCTCATATTGTCGATCGGTTCGTGTATTCGATAATTTAAAGTTAAATTTTAAACCATTCATATTTCACATTAACCGTTCATTATACAACTGTTATAATCGAACAAATTATCGTATTTAAACGAGTAGTTCATTACACCACATGCCCAGTACAAAAGTACCAATCCGATTCGTTATGGTGATTACGTTTTGCTTCAAGAAAAAATCTTCTCCCGAAAACATCTTGCTTCCCTTCGGACGACAGATCAGCACGGCGCGAAGTTTAATTCCGGCCAGGAGTCAATAAAGACATTCACAGCCGATGGGTGGCCAGCCAGATTTCATTTTATTTCCACAAAAAGGATAATACCTGCAAGCAAATAAGATAGAAGAAAGTCGCACCGTCGCACGGCAAGTGGAACCTGGCGTTATCGGCGTTCGGTCGGCACACAAACACACACACCCACAGAGAGAAGTAAAGACAGAGAGAGAGAGAGAGAGAGAGAGAGAGAGAGAATGAGAGAATGAGAAGAAAATGAAACACAATCGCGACCGGGAAATGCATAGTCGTAAAAATCAAAAACATCATTACAGTTTTACCGGCACAAATGATCGAACCATTCAACCCCTCAAACCTTCATTCCACCCTCCCCTTCGCATCGATCTCCGTCTCGAAATCGGTACTCCAAAATGCAGTGAACGATTTAATTTAATTTTATTTATTTTCCCACCGCGGCGTCGATTCGTTCCGCGGCGTTTGCTGCTGCCGCTCAGCTGCAATAAGACGGCCGGGCGAAGAGGCATTAAAAATCTTGGGCAGCAGAGAAGCAAAAAAATGAATCAAAAAGCCGCCCGTCATGCAGTCCTCGGGGGTCCTCGAGGGGTGAGATTCAGCGGACCCCTGCTGCTGGGGATCATTTTGGGGCGATTTTTCGCTTTCGCACTAGCGGGGCCCATTAGCGCCAAAACGATTTATGGCGCTGACGTCGACCACCGAAGGCGAGCCTGTGGGCGCCCGCGAAACGCGACGACGGTGGATTCTTTTCCCCATAGGTGTATGATTTTGGGGTTTTTCTTTTTCAATCGATTTGATCCCCGATGGCCTGATTTCGAACTGGGATTATGTTTCCATGCGTCCATCAAAGCCGATGAGATTTGCATTCTTCAAGGAAGAAGGATCCCTCGATACGGGCTTCTAATGAATCATTTACAGAAAAAAAAGTTTGAAGAATAAAATATATTTCCCGATCGGTTTCGTAGCTTCAAACATTCAATCAAACAACGATGCTGCGATCGTCGTGGACGTCTTTAAATGTTCATTATGTTTGTTAATATTTTTCACATCACATAGTTTTTAATTTTATAAGAAAAAAAGTCAGGTAATGCATATTTTCGGCCAGTCCATTTGGGAGAAATCTCGTTAAGTTTGAAGTATCAAACGATAGGCAAAACGATAAGCCAAACAAGCATCATAATAAAGAATTGACATTTTGGATATCTTTTCTCTATCACTCGAGTCAGATCATCCGGCCAATTTTATTCAACAATTTGTTAATTATTGTGAGATGAGAAATTGAAACGCAAACAACCATTTTGTAGTAATGAATATGTTTGCCAGTGCAACATTCAAATCGCTCGCGAAAGGAATCGATTTCCACCAGACTGAAGAGGTTGCTGGGAGCAAAAAGGAGAATAAAAAGGGTAGGGAGCGCGTGGGCAACAAGGACATCCAAGGATGGTTGCCCAGAGAGCAACATCGACTCTCTTGTTTACATGGTTTCCTTCCCGGCAGGTGCGTGTGTTGTGACAAATTGATTTCCCTGCGCTGCTGGTTGAAAACGGAATAGTCATTTCCAGAGCACTGGAAACAGCTTTCGTGGCGCACTTTTCAACCCCCTCTTGCGCCCTTTCTTCCCTTCCATAGCAGAGTTCTCCCCGGCACCCTACCCTCATTCTCGCAACGAGAGAAAGGTGCTGGAGAACCGGATTCGTCGCCACAGTGCCGTAAGTGTTGCACGCATGGACTTCCGAGCATGTTTTATATGTTTATGCTGCATCGTTCTACCACTAGAGAAGTAAAGCGGAAAAGGGGGGCCGAGATTATTGACCAGCTTTCATTAGGCATGAAAACAAATTTCGAAATAAGAAAAAACACCTATCTGTGGCAAGGGATAAACAGGATCGTGTGATTATCTACCTGGGAAGAGGTAAACCAACAAATAGAACCAACGGAAAAAAAACATTAAAACCACGAGACGCATGCACTTCGGCCGATAGTGGCGACCCCTTCACTTTCCAACCGCTCGCACCGGTAATATGCTTCGCGGTCCTTCGCGGGAGGCGCTCATCTGCCCCAATCGGCCCCAAAAGCGAAAGGAAGTACCTGCGCACGGGCTACGGGCATCCCAAAAAACACCTGTGCGTCGCTCGCTCGTTCGCTCGGCCGTCGGATGGATGGATGCGGGCTTTACCGCGCACGCGTTCCTCCCTTAATCCATCGACAACCTACCCTCATCGCCCCCTTGCCCCTGCCTCAAATATAGGGTAATAAAAAATACAAATTAAAATCTTAATTGGCACTCCCGGGGACACTTGAGGACTTCATTTGCACGTGCTGTTTTTATCCGCCGGTTTTTCTCAAGCGTCGGCGGTGGCGGCAACATGCAAGCCGTTCGCCAGACAGCCTGCGGCTGGATGATGTTATATTTTTGTGGCTTTATAATCAGTTTTAGCAGCGTACTCACATTCCCGGCATGGGCCGCAATGAAATGGGCGCATTATTTGATTCCCTTTTTTTCCTTTCCTCTCCGCAAACGAACTGTAGCAACATATTTCGGATGCATCAAACCGTCCTGTAGAATGTTGCAGGTTGAGTTCAATTCGGTACAAAAAAAATCCAAATTGGTTACCAGTTCAACTTTGCAGCAGTTTATGAACTGCTTCGCCTTCTGTCAGGGGCTATTGGAAAGCCAACGGTAGAATCGGGCCAGAGGGATTTCAATCCTGATTGAGAAAACCTGTACGAACAGCCAGCAACATTCCCCCTGCTTTCATGAGCCTTTTCTACTTTGAAACACTGTTCGTTCAGCGCCTGAACTGTAAACGTGATTTAAGAAATGTTTGGTGAAACTTGAAGATGTAAGAAACATTCTCAGCCCAGTTTTAAATAAAACGATCTGGCCAGGTGGGTCCTGGAAAAACAGCAAAAAGAAAACGGACATTTCTTCACACAAGCTAATGGATAATTTATTTAATTTCTAAAAACTGCGATGATCCAACCAAAAAGTTATACCTCTAGGTCTAATCGGTGGAACAAATCTGTCGTGGAAGAATCAAACTTGTTGGCGAAGCGGTTGGTGTTTGTACAAAGAATAGAAAAAAGTCATAGGAAGGAAAAGACAGAACATGCCAACAAGAAGGGAAATCGATTGGACAAAGCCAGGGCGGCAGTGGTAGAACGAAGAGAGAATAAGAGAGAGAGAGAGAGAGAGAGAAAAGGAAGGGCTAAGAAATGTGATCGTAACGCCAGCAAAAAAGACGAACTCATTTCACACCAAATTTACCGAATCGTAGCCCGCGCACGTAGTAAATGCACTTTCGGCCGGCAAACTGGTGGCGCACGCCACCTGAAATGAAATGAAAAGAAACTCCCCTTCTCTCTCTCCACCTCCGTCGCGTCCATCACCTTCAACCGGCCGCGGTGCTTCATCTCGTCTGCTTCCCCTCCTGGATATGGGGCATCGACTAACAACGCAGTGGAAAAAAAACAGAAAATCCCCCAGGAGTTCCCAGGGATGCTCCTGCACAAAACTGTCCAGCGAACCTGTAACATAGCTGACCGAAAAGGATGCCTTCCTCCGGCAGTGTCGGCGGCGGTGGCCTAAAAATCGCTGGAAGGCAGAAGGCGGAAGTTGTGTAGGAAAAGCGGAGCGAAAAGCATCGGAGTGCTGCACTGCGTACGAACGCGTTTACGCGAATGCACATTGCGCCGCTACGCTTCATCGGGGTTGCAGCACCGCTCGCGAGGCTCGTGTCATCGTCCAATCTGCTTTTGGTAGCCCCCGATACGTTTCGCATTCCGTGCATCGTCAGTATCGCACAGTGAGCCATTACCTGGACGTTGGTCGATGGAAATGAAATAATTTAATGTATTCACTTCGAGATATCGCCAAGCCAAGGATCAAGGACAATTCATTGTTTTTGTACGTGCCCGAATGAATCATATTTCAGTCATAAACACTTTTGTATAGAAAGCTGATAATCGTACCGTGTAAAAATAAGTAGAATTTCTTTTTTTTTAATTAAAATCCCTTACATTACTGAAGACGCAATTGCTCTGTCTGTATGGGTGGAAGAATGTATAGAACTTGGTACTGCTGGCATTGAAACAGACATGCAGCGTTCCAGCGTCCTAATGTGCGTCGCCGCAGATCCCCGAACACGCTCTTCCATCACCTGTTTCGCCTTTCTTCTCTGGCCTCCCCCGTCCCACTGTCTCGCCACAACCCTCCCTCGGGTCCCTTTTAACGATCAGCCTCATCGTCATCGCGTCGCCTCACTTCTGTACTTTTTATGGTTCGTTATTACATGCGCACGGCAGCTTATACGCAGGGACTCATAAAAACCGTGGACCGAGAAATCATAAAAAAATACCGAAAAAAAGACACGAATAAAACCTAAAACTGCCCAGAAACCGCGGAATATTCGTCGCTTATATTGTGAAGCGGACCCGGTCTCCCCGCTTGATGGTTATTATTATTGGCATTATTGATATCATTATTGCTATTTCATTTTCGCTTCTCCCATGATTTTACGTCCCGCACGTCCTGCCACGACAGAAATCACCAGAGGGATGCACACTAACGTAATTGGATACTTCAAATGTGATTTGAAAATAGTTTCTGGATAAATTTTCTATCATTTGTTGCAGTGTCATTTTCAAAATACTTTCCATGTGTGTGTACGCGTCATTCGTAGCAGAAGGAATTTCTTTTCGATAGCAAATTTTACTGGCTTCTCGCACAAATATAAATGTCGACAATTTTCGGAACTTTTGCTTAGCTGACTTAATAATCCGGATTTAATAGCGATACTGGCCATTCCGCTCCACTCCGCTTTCCGCATTACCCGTACATTTCGCGAGAGCAAAAAACGGACCCTGGTGGTGGGACGTTATTAACGTTTTTTTTTTTTGGTGTTTTTGTTTCTGTTCTTTTAGACGAGGTAAAAGAGGAGCTACAACAAAAAGGAAGCAACACCGAACTTCGGGATAACCGGTACCCGGAATTGATGCGGGAGAAAGGACTCGTGTGCCGGTCGTGTGCCGCATAAAAGGGCGAAGAAAGGAAGTGCAAAAGACACGCCAGAACCTGTAGCAGCGTTCGAGGTGCGCATGCACCTGCCCGTGCGCCGAAGGGACGAACAGCTGAACAGCTGAAGCCGACGCGCTTCCTTTCGGTGGCGCAGGACGAGCGAGGACACGGCGCACGGCTCTACACCGTAAGGACGTGGCAGGACCACATTCACCTTCTCTCCAGCCTCCGCCATCCCGTCCAGCCTGATGCTGCAGCGCGGTCCACCTGCCCGCCGACTTCTTTCACTTCGCTTCGGTCGCGAGGCAGTTTCCGATCCGATGGCTTACGATGCCGGGAAGCTCTCTCTCTCTCTTTCTCTTTATCTTTCTCCCTCTCTCTGTTTACTCTCTGGTCTCGTGTAGGAACCGACGGCTCCTTTATATGCCACACGGCTAACGGGGCAACCATCAAACCCAACGTTCCGTTTCCAACGTGTTTGCTGACTATTTAGTGGCTTTTGGTTTTCCTAGTGTAAAAGACACTTCAAAACTCTATCGCCACCAAACGGCAGATGGCAGGTTCGATTCCGGGGGAGATTTTTCACACCAAGCTTCACCGGCCCCCATTTGGAGAACGAGGGGAACATATCCACCAAAAAAACTGGGGCAAAGCAGTAAAAACATTCAAGTACAAAACGGAAGAAATAAGAAGAAAGAAAGCAAAACCACGATCATGAACGGGTTGAACGGATCGAAGAAGGTCCGATGATGCTGCCAGGTGCAACGTGGCCGATGCGTGCGTATGCTTGTGTCCATCTTCTTTGCATATCCGCGTCAGTACTTTCCGGCCTTTTCGGGGATTCACTTCCTTTTTGTTTGCGCTCGGAACTATCGTGCGCTCTTCCAATCCATCGAAATCTAGGAAGGGCCAGAACGTGTCGTGCCGGCGAAAGCCAATACCAGTAAGCCGCAGTTACACCAAACCGCACCGAAAACCGCACGCTCGCCACGGCATGCGGCGTTCATGAGGGAAATGTTTTTCACAGACTAAAAAGGGATTTCGGGTGGTTGGCGCTTGCGAGTTGCAGCTTATAGTTTTGTCACCCTAGCAGGCACACTATACCAATGTGCCCTTAGTTTCTTCATTTGAAATTTCAATGTGTATGGCAACAAGTGCCGAAACACAGACTTAGTGGCTAAGCTCAACGACTAACACTGTGGTACAATGGCAACAATGATGTTTAAAAGCTAGACACAGAGCATTTGAAGTAAAAAAATTTCACAATTTACATTTAATCTTCCCATTAGAACTATGAGCGCTTCGTTGAAACTAAAAACCTGCCTGCGGTGTTCTAATGCTAAGATATCACGTTGTCTAATACTGCGGGACGGAGCATACACATATATTCTAGCTAGTAGGTACGGAGAGTCAATTTCACCTAATAATATCTTAGCAATAAAAATACTTTGCACTACATACCGCCTGAACTCAAGCGATTCTAATCCTAACAAAAGACAACGAGTACGATTGTTCGAACCAGAGACATCGTGCCATAGAGGACGACGCAACACAGTTCTGCTGAACCGACGCTGAACACACTCAATTTTTTAAATAATCATGTGAGTGTAAGGACACCACAAAATACAGTTGGACTCTAGTACGGAACGAACGAAACAAATATAAATAGCCATCAAGCAAACCGGATCATCGAGTTCTTGACATTGTTTACATAAAAATCCTTGCATTTTGTAAGCTGCAGTTCTTGGCGTCCTTTACACCCTGCCTTGAGCTGCTCCCTATTTTCCGCAAATCTTTTGCTGCCATTTTCGCTGGAAAGGGGGAAATAGAAGGAAAGAAAACATTGCAAAAGTATGGCTGATGCGAGGCCGCCACGTGTCGAAGTTACTCTGCGATCTGCGGGCTTATGGTCCAACCAAATGTCGCTTCTTGTCGATATTCACCATGCTATCCTTATGATGGAACTCAAAAGGTAAAAACGTAGCCCGGATAACAAATCGATGGTCGGCGTTCCATTGCCTTCTTCCGCCCAAGACTAACAAAATATTTCAATCATTCTTTCTTCGAACAAAATCGCGAGCTCGTTCGTGCACTGGCTTGTTTGCAGACTTGCGCTTCAGAAATTGTGTCGTTTGACACTGTTGCGAAGTTGCGCGTGGCTCTATGGCGGCACACCTGCTCAGGACCTGCTAACCGCCAGCGCGAGCCGTAATCAAATTGCAATTAAAACAGCTCGAATTCCATCCTGCTCGAAAGGTTTCGTAATTGTTTTTTGGGTTTTTGCGACCCTCCCCTACCCGCATTCCAATTATTTCCCCACGATCGATCTCCTAAGCATACCCACCCGAGTCGTCCTGGTCTGTTTTAGCGATCCCGCAACGCAACGACTTAACGGACGGAACGATGGACGAACCTTGTATGTGTGCAGTTTGCCGAAAGGAAGGAAAAGGAATGGCACACGAAATCGGTGGCGTCGAAGGCACGCGCCCAAGGCAATGTCTGTCGCAATAAATGCACCCTGATTTTAGTAGCTACCAGTGAAGGAATCCTTAAGTAATATAATATCTTGTAAATCAAAATGAATACAAACATACAAACGGATGATGAAAGCTACCGGACCGATTGGCATAAAACAGGGCACAGAGATGGCTGATTTTAACGATTTGACATTTTTGAAATCCTTATGGCAGGATCTCCCCTCCTGTCTATCCTTCCCAAACCGCACTTTGCTCGAAATATCGAAAAAAATCATTACTCGGTAGGTAGCTTATCGAATTCGACCAAAATAGGCACAAACACTATTTGTAGACGAAATGTGACGAATTTTCATCCTTCTAGAAGGAGGGAGCTCCCATATTACCCGTCCCAACAAAATTGAACTTTGGGCAATATCGTTTCAGCGCTTGTTAGAGTATCTAAGTCGATTGGTTACACTTGCGATTCTCAATTCCGCTCCCGATATGAAGACTAGCTAGCCGCTGATTCACCTGGAATGATCGATTGATCAGTTAGTTTTAGAGACATGGTGTCTTCGGTAAAGTCAGTCCCAAAAATGACGACGTACACGAGATCAATGCTGAGATATTCAAAAAAGTACCTGGACGAGTTACTGAATAAAGATCTAATGGCATTGCGACCATCGTCGATGCTGTTAATTTTCCTACAGAGTTCTGAAACTCTTCGGATCTGCTAAAGAAAACTTGACCGATAGAAAATCACTATAGTGAACATGATCGACAGAATCAACATAACCATTGCTGTATGTGTTAATTTACAACATAAAATTAAGCCGTAGTTTGCCCCTAGGTTACAGTTCGTTAAGAGTTTGGCAACTTTAAAAGAATGGATAGAATGGCTAAGTTTAGTGGACGGTCGGTGAAAGTCTTTCCCCACCACTTCACGGTGCCGGCTGGCTAGAATCTGGCTGGTCGGGTTGAATCGGTACTGTACCGGTACCGGTATGAAATCGGTCAAAACAGCTAGTTATATAATATTAGTACTATAAATGTGTCACAGTCTACTCTTGAGCTCGCCTGGATAAAAATTCAACACTTTAGTTTGTTCGTGTACATCGGTGTAATCTATATGTTACCGGGTATTAGCTATGTAAATGCTAGTTTAGGTTGCCTATTTGCTACCAGCACAACTG
The DNA here is from genome assembly GCA_034621735.1 of Anopheles plumbeus. Classification (NCBI taxonomy): domain Eukaryota; kingdom Metazoa; phylum Arthropoda; class Insecta; order Diptera; family Culicidae; genus Anopheles; species Anopheles plumbeus. The sequence goes on along the minus strand of JAOEFI010000001.1, from coordinate 6,957,249 downwards.
TTCAAGCGCTCATGAATACTATAGACATCATGATTCTTTGCGGCGAGTTTAACCATAAGTCGTTGTCGTGGTCTCCCATAAATGACCACTATGTCCCTGCTGTCGTCTCCTCTGCGTTGGTATATCTATGCGATGGGCTTGATAAATGTATCATGAATCAAATTTCAGGTATTACTAATTGCCTCAATAGACAGCTGAATCACCTATTCAATAATAAATCGGTACTTCATTGTGTGTTCGCTGTAACCTGCGCTCCCGATCCTATTCTTTCGATAGATAAATATCATCGCGCACTTGATTTTCATATTTACATCCCTTCTCACCTAGCTGTCGGGCACGATTCGAACCACTACTTTTGTAGAGATGTTGAAGAGATGTCATGGATGCTATTTCTGGTAATTGCGACTCTTCCCTGGTTGATACTGAGAAGGTCCTATCTACATGGATGAATCTCAAGCTATCGCACTCGCCAGACCTTTTTTTGACGGCTTTTGTTTTAAATAAGTGCCGTTCTGTGGTTGCACCTTTACTTGTTAAATTCCTTATAGACAAAAACGTGGCTCGTCCCTATCCTTGAAAATAGGAAACCCTTCCCTAGCCACAAACTATCGTCGCATTTCACTATTATGCGCGGTTGCCAAAGTGTTTGAGTCGATCGTTCATTCCTTCCTGTTGAAATTTTCTCGTTCGCTAGTGATCCCTACGGGTTTTTCCCTAAAGAACCACCACTTCTAACTTAATGTGTTTCACGTCTTTCATAGCTTCTCATCTAGAATTGTCTCATCAAGCTTGATGCTTTTTATACCGACTTTAAATCTGTGTTTGATCGGGTTCCCCATTCGTTACTTCTTACTATATTATCGAAATTGGGCATCAATAAGCAGTTGCATTCTTGGCTACACTTTTCCTCATTAATCGCTCCTACTGTGTCAAGTGTAATAACATTCTCCCTGCTCCAACCTCTTCCGCTGCTGGTGTACCAACTAGTGTCCTCAGCTCGTTATTGTTTGTATTGCTTATAAGTGATGTTAGTTCAGTTCTCCCCCAGGATAACCAATGTTATTTCGTATAGTCCTTCTCGTTCTCCTGTTGTCCATGTCTACAACCTCGACAGTGTTTCTGTAATCAAAGACCTCGGAGTCTGGTTGGACAGTGTCATGACCTTCTCGTACCGCATTAATGCTATGATCGCAAGGCGTGGAATATCGTCGGGCTTTCTCTAACCCCTTGTGCCATAGGACGCTGTTTTAATCCGTGCCCCGGTCTGTGCTAGAGTATTGCTCAGTAGTCTGTACCCGAACGGCGAGGGTCCATATTGATCGAATTGAGCGGGTGCAGAGATCTTTCTCCAGGAGCCCAGGTGCCGTCTGCTGGCTCTGGACACGCAGGGAAACCGCCGTTTACATATGCAATCCTCCTTCATCGCCTCTCCCTTCCTCGATTGTACCGACTCTTCCGCTTTGCTCTATGCTATTCCCATTTATGTTCCTTCTCGCTCCTTGCGTGTCCGTCCTCCTTTAATAATACCGTCCAGGCGCACTGCTGTTGGTTTTAATGAGCCGCTTATTCGTTCTATGCATAGCTTTAATGTTTCTGCCCACCTCCCTGATTTTCACCTTACCTTAACCTCTTTCCGTTCTCGGTTGCAATGTGTACTCGCGTATTTTTTAAGCTTAGTATATAAGTATACTTTTGTGAAGCCGCAGGACAGACAAATAAATCAAATATTGCTATTGCTGATAAAAAATAAGTAGTATCATTTTACAACACTGTTAAGTACTACAAAATTGGAAAGCTCATGAATAAATATATGTAAAAAATCATCTACAATATGATCTGATTTGCATTGACACTGAACACCGAAGCAAAATCATCCTATTGTGGAAATAAGCTTTATGTGATGTGAACGATAAATTTGAACCACTTCTGTGTACAACTCGATCGATTGAACGAAGAAATCAAGGAAAAGAAACCAGAATTGGACAACAGAAAAAGATTTGTGCTCCTGCATGACATTGCCATGACCGCACACATCTTGACGCGAAACACATTTTCGGAGTTTTGTTAAGAAGTTTTAAATACACCCATTAGATTATCACTTGTTTTTTTCACTCCGAATTTCTTTGAGAGGAAAAAAATGGCTGGCCGAAAAGCTGTGGAAAATCACATGATCCAAGCTTCACACCGATGGGATCATAAAGCTACCCGATGGCAAAAGGTCCTTGCCAATAATGGTCAATACATACTTCATTTATTTTTTTTTAATATGACAATGATGACCTAAAAGCACTAATACTAAATTGATGACCTAGTTCATCAGGAACGCAAACAAATGATGTTTGTTTTGTTCCATTATGAACAATATCCTATTCTGCTCAAGGTGGGATTTCAATCATCATGCAATCGAGCCCATGCCACAACATTGATCGGAAGCATCTTCCAGCGCATCGAGATTCGTGCCACAGACGCTAATTGCTCGCGCACGACGACGGAGAAAGTCAAACATTCCCGTTTGGCAAAAGAAGTCGCACACAGGGGAGTAGAAGGGCCGTCGGGTAGCAGGCGATGGCCGAATTTGAGACAATTATTGGAAACTTACCAACGCGAAGAAATGGGCCCGCCACGCGCGAAATGCATTCTCTCTTCTTAGTTGAGGAGGGACGAGTGTATGGTGGACCCGATACAGGCAGAACCCGGAGGGACCTACTTTTGCCGACCTTGGACCTTTGTAGCACGTCTGCGCGTGCCAACTGCGACTGCGGCGACATCAGGTTGGTTTCCAGTTCCGAGAGATGAGCGGCCAGACATGCCAGCATTCGAGCACGCCGTAACCGCAAACACTTCCAGCGCACACGCACGCACCCAATACGCGTTTTGGGAGGCTATTCCTTTTCGCCTTTTTTATTCTTGCATACACATATCCTCCTTCTTCCTTCATCCTGGTATCGCTCGCCGCCGTCGGGCGAAATATGGAGCATATTCGACCAGTGCCGGTGCTGCTGGGATACATTGTAGGTTTTATATGACTTTCGATCACTACGTTTAATGCGTCGCCTTGCAGGGGCCGGAAGAAAGCTGAAAATCCCTTCGGTGGCTGGTTTTTATATGTATTATGTCTGCCAGCGACCAACGGGTACGCGTAAACACGAGCGGAAACACGTTCGCGGACGCGCGAGCCATCACCCGGAGATGCAATTAAATACGCTCGTTACTCCATTTAAACATTTGGACGCGCAGAGGGCCGCGTAAAGAAGAACAAAAACGGAGAAAATGAAATGTACATAAATGTAGCTGCCAAATATGCAATGTGCGAATGAAATAACTGGACAATGCAAACATTTGCCAAGGATCGCGTATGGAGGGAGTGCTGTTTCTTATAATTTCTTTAAAAAGTCTTAAAGATTTGGCATTGATCTGCATTTCAATGTTTCTGCACGTTTTCTCGCCATTAATTGTTTGCGATACTTTGTATTCGTCTGTGAGTGATGCTCTCTTAATTTGTATCCTGCACCGAAACACACCGGGAGGAAAACGAACGAAATAAAAGTAAACTAGATTGACTTGAAAACGTGGAAAGAAAATGCCATCAAACAAATATTGATTGACAAAGAAACTAAAAAAACGAATGATAAGCGACGGTGAAAAAAATGGCTGAAGCTGATCAGGAATGCGTGAAGGCTGCCTACTGACACAGGGCGGAAGGGCAACAACCCGGTCGCTGAATCTCCGTGTGTGTCGCAAGCCGAATATATTTATGTGTACCGTCGTATCACTACTGTTTTCATTTTCTTTTCTTTTCCTCTTTCGAAGCAAACACAAGAATGCTGATGGAATGATATTCCATCAAACATAAACAAGACACACACATACACAGTCAAGTTCACCAGCTTTCCTTCCTCGCGATTGATCGCTTCAGGTGCACTTTGGTAGTTTTAGTTTTCCCTTTTTTCTCTTCTCTTCCTCCTTATCAGGGACAAGTGTGTGTTTGGGGTTTTTTTCCTGATGGCTTGATCCCTTTCTTTCTTCAAACGAATGCTTTCCTCCGATGACGCGAGAAAAACAACCGCGAAAAAAATACAAATCTTGAGCGAAAGACTCCACTCCTGTCACTTTCTACCGACAAAGACGTTTCGCTTTCGATCAATCGCCCTGCGCGGTCATCGCACCGAGGCGAAAAAAAACGGGCAATTCTATCCCCGGTGCCGTGCGCGAAACTTTCGTCGGCGAAGAATGTCGTAGTGAGGTTTTTTTTCGTTTCGTCCCTTCCTAATGGCTTCATATATGTTATTTTGGAGAGCGAGAAGTCAAAGGCCTCCCTGGTAGCTGGTTCCGCTCGTGGTAAGTGCCTCGATGCCGTCGTTTAATTTGCCCCGCGTTCCACTCGCGCCTCTACACCACTGCGGTGTCCTGCGCGGAAACAGGATCTTCTCGCCTCGGGCTGCTACAGCAACGCCAAAATAAAAAAAAACGACAACAAATTATGCAGCCTGAAGCACATCAATCAGGCAGCCACGTCTACTTCCGAGTGGCCGGTTCGGGGTTTTCCTTTTCGACAGCGCGCGGGGATGACAACGTTTCGCGGTCGGACTGCCGGACTTGACTTGCAGCGTATGCAATCTTCGGCGTGCGTGCGCGTTCTAACGGAAAGGGTTATTTTTCCTTTCTTCCTCTCTCTTTCTTTTTCAAATTTATCGGGCTGCATTGTTATTCATTTCGCTTTCCATCGAAATTTCCCTTTTTAGCCCTTTTTCCCATTTCTGTTTCCAACCACCCGGGGGCAGAGCAGGACGCAGCAGCTCACAACTTTTGATTTTATTATGATTTAATGACGGCTCGCGACAGGAGAAAAAAGGGCGCGCAGCGACTGTCACCCAGCTGACCCGACCCAGCGAACCTGGACCCTGGAGACAACGACAACGACGACGGGCGAAAGTGATCGTCCGGCAGGAATGACGTCCGGCGAGCATATCTTCACCTCGCGACGGCAACCACAAGGGAACCAACAACAAAACCGATAGTGTGAAAGGAAAACCATTAGAACGAGCGAGAAAGAACTGGCGGGGAAAACGATGAGCGAGGACGAAATGTTCATAATTTTATCGGATGCTAACTGTCGGCCCACGGGAAAGGCGGGGGACACAGAGAAGGAGAGGGATGGTGGGGAGGGCGGAGAAAAATTGATCGACTCAAACTGTGGTTATTACACGGAGGATGTCGATGGAAATCACGTAGATGCATGGAAATGAATCCAAGGTGAAATCACCCCATCGAGCCATGCACTAGCCAGACCAGGCAGTTCGTTTTCCTGCAACAAAAAGGCGAGGGTAACCCCTTCACAAAGTATCAGATGGAAATCTGCGATTCCGCGTGGGAAGTTTCAAATTTTCCACTGGACATTTTCTAATAAAAAAGAAGCGAAAGTTGCCGGCATGGAAACATCCAAAGTAGAACGTCCATCCGCTCACAGCTCCCAACTACCTACAGGAGGGATGAGGCAGGCGAAACTGCGGGGACATACACAAGCCACCCCAACCTCATTAAAGTCCACCGCAGGGACACGCAAGGTGCAACAGCGGCGTAATCAATATGATGGATCCTCGACAGAATGTATAGACGAGAAAGAATCACCCAATAAAAAAACCAGTTGAGAAGGAGAAGAAGGAAAAAAGCAATGGAAAGCCTGGAACGCACGCACGCACGCACGCACGCGGGCAGATGCGCGGGCCGCAGTTGCGCGAAAACGGAAGCGAATCGACGGTGGAAGGAAAAGCTGCAGTTGGCTCGTGCAAAGCCCGGTGCAGCCTCCGAATTTGCATCTGTAGACCCACAGATGGGTCCCGGGCCCGCTGTAGTCGTCGCCGGTGCGTATTATAATTTATTGCACCGGTTTTCCGAACCAGCTATAAAAAAAAGAAACGGGGCCGATTTTCGGCACCAGCCTCCCACCAGCCCTCACCAAACCTGCCCAGGAGAAGCGGACGTCCGCAGGGAACCACGGGAAGTCGGGTAATTGTTTTGATAAAAGTTTCACCCCGCGAGAGGCGCGACGTTCGCGCAAAAATGGTAATGACACTCACGCACACACGCGCGCGGGGTAAACATATGTGGCACCAATTATCGTCGTGCGCTCCTGTGCGCTTTCTTATCAGCAGCGAAACACGAGGAGGTTTCCTCGGACGTTCCGTTCGCCTCGCGGAAGAAAGCCAACCCAACATCCGCCGCCGCTTGCGATTCAGCTTGCGGGGCAGCACTCCTGGAAAGCAGCAGTCCAGGTGATTCAAAAGGACGCGCGTGGCCGAAAGAAGAAAAAAAACCTCTTTTTCGGATCGCGACCAGCTGCACGCGAAGCACCATTTATTACCGGTACACTTTTATTATTGCATCCGTGGCTTCCTTGATCCCCGGACTTCCCAGCTAGACGGCGTACAACCTGTTCACCTATTGCACTATTCCTGACACGAGCCGGCTTGATGGGCTTTCCGCGGGCGAAACGAACCACTAACCGGTCCACGAAAGGACCAACGATCGATCGCCGAAGTCAATTACGGGACTAGAGTAAGTCTCCTTTTTTTTGGCTTTCTTGTTGGACGCAATTTTGGTGCAATTTTTCTTACATATTTTAAACTCGCTTTCCACCGAAACCGTCGCTACACTCCAAGCCAACCCGGTCCCCGTCCATCTTTCCTGCAAGACCCAATTTCCCCTTCCCTTCGTTCTGTTTTATTGCGCGATCCGAAAGCCGATACACATAATGCATTCGGATCAGTTGAAGTAGAACAGATAAATTATTCTCCACCTGAGCCAAGTGAAAAGTCGTACGTTTTTTTAATTTTTTATAACTTTTACCAGTTCCAGCTCTCTGTTCCAGTTTGGTCGAAGATTTAACGATCCGTTAACTACCACCGCCCTTTCTAACTGCACCTATTTCTGCAGGAGGGTATTCCGATGGCTAGTTTCCCAGTCCCAACCAACCTGGAGGAAAGCTACGGGGAAATGTTCTGACTAAGAGCCCAAACATCAGGGTGAAGGAGAAGAAAAAAATTCTCCGGAACCTTATTACCGATGGACCTGCGATTCCGGTGATTCCAGCCCTCCTCCTCCTCCCTCCCCCATGGTTGCTCATGACCTTAAAAGGACAGTCCCGGTTCTGATTCGTTCCGTTTTACGGGTCCCGGAAATTGGATCCCACGGTGTGCCAGGTCGCTCCACTCGACCACACGCTTGCGTTGCGTGAACTGGTACGACACACCGCGTGGTGCGTTTTTCTCCGGTTGTTTGGTTGGCATTGTTTTTGTTCTGTCTGTCTGTTAGGCGGATGACAGACAGCACTGGAAAGATGGATGGTCAATTTTTCTCGGCTGCAGATTGGCCTTTTTTATTGAGAGAATGTGGTAAAAAGAGTTTGGGGATTAACTCGAACACGAAGCAAATGTGGGAAATCGGTGGCTAGCACACTCGAGGAGAAACAACTTCTAACTTATGGCAATTCTAGAAAAATTCAACGAGCCTTGGTGATTACAAGTACGACCAAGGAATTGATATAACTCTTGGCCGCATAAGGTTTAAAACATTCGTTTTACTCCAACAAGTTGTGATGATGAAAATCGTCAACAGCAAATCTAAAGCAATCAATCGAAATGAATGTTCTGGTGCGATTTCAATCCCAGTCATTCTGGCCGACTGGCGCACCTTAATTTTAATGCACCTTAAATTTCACCTCCAAATTGCACCTTACTTTTTCTCATCATTCCTCGTGCGTTTCAGCAGCAAGCACAAGACACAATTCGTAAGGATCGGACGTAGGCGATAGAGCGATCAAAACTAGCTAAAGTGTGAAAGTATCGAAAAAACAGGATAAAAACGTCGGGAGTGTTCGAGCAGGTGAGTGAGGCAAAGTGGTAGAGTGGGTAAGCCTACACTCCGGCGAGGGAATCAAGAGTAGGGAGAAAGGGCGCAGAGAGGCACCCTACTGCGATCACAGGACTCCTGGCGCACGTCGTTCGTTGACGCGTGTCCCACGTAAATCAAGCGCCGTCGACAAGTGGACAAGAGCGTGCAGCAACCCCCGGAGAAACATCGGCCGCCGGAAATCAGCATAAATTACTGCTCAGCTGTGAGGACAGGACGGGCGCAACGGCGGAAAAAACGCAACCCAGCGATCGCCCGTAGGAAAAGTGGAAGTGGATCGTGGCTCAGGCGAAGATGATCCCTTTCGGGATCGGATCAGGGTTGTTGCTGTTGTCGCGACGCGTGAGAGATAACGGGTCAGCACGCAGAAGAGGGAGAAGGCCGCGAGAAGGGATACATTAAAACCAGAACCCCAAAAACGGGAATTAAATGAATTGGACGGCCGCGGATCGCGGGCGATACATTCCCGCGACCGTTTTCCGCGGGCGTGGAATGTGTTGTTGTGGTTATCTCGCATTGTCCGTTTCACTCGCGCGATTTCTTTTTCTCTTCTTTATAATCAGCAAACGAAAAAGGTGAGCAAATTTAATGATGCAACGTACCGTTAGCGTAGCGTACAGTCCGGTTCGTGAGCGTTTGATATCAGTTCCGAGCAATGGCATGTCACACAAGAATGGTGGAAAATTTTATGGATTGGTTCACATTAATATTATGTATATATATATATAGTCAACGATAGAGATTTACATGTTGGGAACTTCTCGTCCGTGGACGTAATAACATTTGTGGGCTAATTTGTAGCATAAAAGCTTTAAACGCTAGGCGATGAAATGGAGACAAAAGATGATGATGATAATATCCACCAGGCTACTTTCGTCTTGCGTCGATTGTTATGTGCAGTTTTAACGCAGAAGAGAAAGGGTCAGTGTCGACGCATTTGCATCACCTCAGAGTACTATAATCAGAGGGTTGACGTTTTCGCGTGCGCGTGTATTGTGCGGACAGTTTCGAAATCATTACGAAGAAAACGCCCCTCAATTGTGACATCGATATCAGGCAATTTTATGTTTTGGTTTATTTCACCGTTCGTGTCCATTCATTCCCTGAAGCTTCATGCGACATGGTTCTCGTTTGTTGCCGACCATGCGTTAGGGAAACCCCGGCCACCCACCCACTCATACGCCATTTGCTGCGGGAATATTAATAAAACTACGCAGCACCTCCGAACGAGTGAAGGATGCAGAACAGGACCCTTTCGTCGGCCACGGATAGGGGTTTGTCGGCGCACTGACGCTGATTGCTGGGTCTTTAAAACCTCGTTAAGGATGCAACACGCGGCGCAAAGGGACCACCGGGCCGCCGCGTATGGTGCCGGAACGTAATCACGATAAATTAGAGGTTGCCATTTGCCAGCGAGTTTCCCCAGGGGGTTCAGTTTTATTCGCGCACGTTTTAGTTCCAGCGACAGCAGAAATCTATCACGCACGTTTGATCACTCTTTCACTTTGATTGTGTGATATTTCGCGATGACAACCAACTTCTTCGCAGCCGGGTGGATGGAACGAGTGTTTTACAACGCTGCTGAAGGAAGTAGAGGCAGGGATGGTGGTGATTGCATCAATTGGCGAGCGTATAATACGCTCAAACGCTTGCTGCCCGATGTCTACCGCGCTGTCAGCGCTCCGATGGGCTCTAATTACGAGCCGCCGAAGGATGCGTTTTTTCAGTTTTATTATTTTCCAAATCCTCAGCCGTTTCCGATTCCGTTCGTTGCGTTCCGTTACGAAGAAAAAAAATGACGACCGTAGGTATTCGGACGCCGCGACCGCTGCCGGCCACTGGTAAATGCACTTTGCATGTCGCATGTCGCCGAAACGGACGCGCCCCGGCTGACGGTAATCATGAACATACGCTTCCTGGACTGACGGTCCGCCGCGTGACTTGCACACTCACCTTTCGGGTCCGCAAACAAAATTCATAAAAAAGATTCCTTATCCATTTTTCTTACCCCCTTCTCAATCGATCGATGATCGATCCACATCATTCACGATGATCGATTTGGAAAACGTGCACGTTTCACAGGCGTGCGTATGTGTGGGCTGTAAGTGTACATTAACCCGCACCCGCAAGCTCATCGCCAATTTATTTGTTTCGAATATTTAAAACCCATACTTACTTGATTTTTTCTCCGAACATTGAAAGCATAACCAGTACTATTTATATATTATATATTTATATATTTATTAAGAGTGAGCTACATTAGTACATTAGTAGCTGAGACCGGTTCCCGTACGGGATGTCCAATACAACTTCAAAATAAGCCAATATTTTTTAAATCATCGCTTATATATTTTCGTACTCATAAATTCAGCGATGATGAAACTAAATTGTGAAACACAGTTTATGAGCTTCAATTTATTTTACACAGTAGATTGTTTTCCTAAGACCTTTCTTGGCTCCTAGACCATGACTGGAAGAATATTTCCCATAGGCTATTGTTAAAATTTTACACAGAACTAACCACTTTCTTTATGAAGAGCTGAACTTACGATTGAAAAATAATCAAAGTATATAGAATTCAAACGTTTCCACAGCGTAGAAAGGATAAAGGATAGTAATATTTGGGTAATGTTGGTATTTAATCAAAGACTACAAACATTCTCCTCTTTTAGGCGTGAATCACAAAAACGAGATTATAATAATAAAGAATAACAGAGAAGAAAGAGACGCTATAAAAGAAATACTTCCTCAGTACAAATAAATGAAAAAATAAGAAATGATAATTAGTTATCCCTTCTAAACAAACACCTATGTAAACAAAGTAAACACCTATGGTATGGTTGGTACGTTTAGTGTCCCAAGCGTTGCTCCAAATACAAGTGCGAGCCTACATCTTATATTCGCTGCGTGCCGATTACTCAACGGTCGTTCGCTTCTCTAGCGAATTCCTTTCGGCACCCGTTTGCGTGTGTCAGATCCTTGTTTAATTTTTTTGTTTTTGCTGCCCAAAATGAATTTCAATCAGACGGAATTAATTTTAACGGCTGAACGCATCGATCAATCAACGGGCATCGGCTGCGGGATGCAAACATCGTATGTTGATGCAATTGCACAACCCTGCCATCGGGCAGATTTTGTGGCCGTTCAAAGTGTGCGCACGCACAAACAGTATGCCCCGTTCGGATGGTCCTTTGCTTGGGCCCAACGGTTATTTTAATGACGTTCATTCCAAGCAAACATTCCAATCAAACTAGAACGAAACTCACCACTCCCACGAATGGAATAGAAAGAACCAAAACAGGCACACACACACCCGCACATGATCGAGAAAATCAATCCTCCAAGGATCGGAGGGAACAATTCTTCGAAACCATCGTACTGTAGCTCTCGGGCAAACATCAAAGCGGAAGCCGGCCCATGCGCCAGCGGGAACGAAGCAGTTCCGCGCCCTGAGTCGCGAAGCACGAACATATCCATCCTGCACTGCATTCTCATAAGCGGCAGTTCTCCGAAAAGTGGACCTGAGAGATCCCTAGGACGCCGGAATGGACCGGATAGGCGGTATCATGCGGCGTTGATTTTTCTTCACTTGTTTATTCTAACCTCATTCTCTTTTGTTTCGCTCCTCCGTTGACTTGCAGGAGCAGGTCCTGCCGTTGTTGTAACGATAATAGCTAGAAGCGTGATAGGATATGTTTTTGGTCAAGGATGGCCGCTATGGGAAGATACCGTTCCCGGACCGGGACGTGTCTGTGGCGCTTAGTTTGGAACTTCTTCATTTGCCGCCCGACTCCGACCTCCGACCTCTTGGAGTGACTTTTGTGTAAGTTTTGTCCCATTTTTCTGTTTTATTTCCCGTCCCCTTTTTAATCCGGTCTTCTTCTTCTGTAACATTTATTGTGCCTGTTTCCACACGTTCCTATATTCCGCGTTGTCTATGTCACAGAAAAAGTCGAGAGACATTGGCAATAAATCGTTTGATGGCATCCTTCGGCCCGGGCGGACAGATCCGGACAGCGAAAGGCAAACGTGACGCACTTGACTTGGCACGGAGTTTCGCTAGATAGTTTTATCCTTGAGTTGAGTTCTTCACCCAGTCTCCCGGCATCCGATTGTACTCAGAAACAATAAATCTGGATAAGAAAAATCACGCCCCGAATGCTACTCAAATCGTGCAGTTCTGATTTTCCAAGAGTGTGAGCGAAATTCAAACCGCTGACGACACAAAGTGTAGTATTGAGGATGTGTTTATTGTTATTTGCAACTCTACAATAGTACCTCGAACTGGAAGAGGATCCAAAAGTTGGCGAGCCACCGAAGGCAGCATGGCTTCTCGAGCTGTAAACTTGAATTAATTCCTGGAACTAGCATTCAATGAGTTCAGTTATAAGACATCTCACACCATTCACCACATTAGAGAAAATATAGAATCCTATCCTTTTGCAGCTAGTGTGTCTGCAAACGAATGCCCCAACCCCTAGAGTGTTTATTATCTCCGCGGGGGTGGCAGAAGTCGAAAGTGTTGAATTTAGAGCCGTAACTTCCCTCGCAGGATTTGGGGTGTATTTTGATATCCTTCCGAGGCGGCAGGATGGCAGCTGCTTGTGAAGGAAAAGGCTTGTCAAGGGCCCAGAACCGCGACCTAACGGAAGAACTAAAACCAAGCGATCACTTCCTACAAGATACTGTTGAGGTGTTGTCTGTTCCCAACAACAGGCGAGATTTATGAGGCATTTTACCACCTTCCGCTTCAGAACGATCAAACCGAAACTCGCTGGTTACATATTAAACGGATCAATGGAAGCAAAACTGGCCGCCGATTCGATTCGGTGTTATGCTGCAACTGAAAGGGTTTGGTCGCTTCCTGGTTTGGAGTTAAAAAAAAAATACCTGGTCACCTTTCGTTGGATCTCTCACAAAATTTGACAGCAGTGAGTCCTGCCCTCCTCCCCACACCGAAAGCGGGCACCCCATTTATAAACCCATTCATCATCGCTCGTAATTGGTTTTGGGTAGACCCGAACCACGCGCCGTGCCGCGTTCACGTGCCGACCTTTTCTCGGCTCTTCGAGAGATCCTGGCGGGAAGATCGAGGCTAAATACGGCCAGCCGCGAATTGAGGGCGGATCCGCTTTGGCTTTCTATGTTCCAGTTGGGCTGTCATCAATTATTCTAATGAGGCCCAGAACGAAAGAGGTCGGAAACAAATTCCGAATCCAAATCGGTTTTCTGTCGCCCGAGAAGAACAATATTTGGATTGCTGCTCTCCGAAGTGTTAACATTTCCAATTGCTGGGGTTGCGTGGCGTGTCGAGTTTTGATTTTTTTTAATATCAAATAATGAACAATGGGAAACTGGTTTTGTGTCGAAAATTTAAATGTGTTGAACTATTTAAGTTGCAGGCATCACAAAGTATGTCTCGCATTAAGTAATAGAATTAAACTAATTTGGTGTATTTCGAATGTAAATTAACGCATTTCAAAGTTTGTTTCACCCAGCCTTTTCTTCATATGTCTAACAAAAATACAAAGTAAAACTGTTCATCGCGCATTCAAAGAGATCCTCAAACATCTTGTGGACTACGTTGCATCACGTGGTTTGAAAAATAAAAAAACAGAAGTCCTCACTCATCCAAACGCACACCAGATAATTTTTTTTTCCACCAGTTTTTCTTTGTTAGTCCTTGTGAAATGAAACAATAAATATTTGGACCTGGTTATAGACAACCATTAGCCGTTTTTACGTAAAAAGGACTTGACCTCATTATCACCGTTTTGCGTTTATTACTTCCTTTCACTTCTAATACACTTCTTTATCAAAGAAGTAGGCTCTTCTAGGATCCAGTTGCTTCGTACGTGGCGCTCTCGCTTGCTTGCTTCCAGTGCCTTTATTTATCATTCTGCCAACTACAATGTGCTTGCCTCTTTCACGCGCCCCTTGTCCAACAGCTGACCCGCTCCTTTTCACACGCACGCTCATTACGAGCTCAGTTTGGTGTTCTGTTTGACACCTTCCTAACCGTTCACTTCCGGCGTTTGGTAACCCGGGGATACAGAGAAAGATAAGAGGCGAAGGCGCCACAATCACCTAAAGCGGATAAACGATCCGCTATCCGCTTCCAACCGAAGCTTCCCGTTCGTCTGCCAGGAAACCCAGGGAAGCACATTCGATTCGGGACGAAAATGAAGCGATGCCCTTGGTAAAACATTATCGTTCGCAACAGCAGGTTTTCGGTAGGACGCTGGAAAAGAAGCGACGAACCAGAAGATGGCGCATAAATCTCACTTTCATCTGACACGTCACATCCGGACCGAGGTAGCCCGGAGCTGCTTCGCGGAAGAATGCAAGTGATGGATGGTTCGTGACGAACCGATCACGATGATTACCTGATACTTGATTAGTTTTATTATTTACTGGAAATGTTCCGGTTTTTTTTCCGCTTCCATATTACATTATATCCAGAAAATCTTCCATTTCGTTATCCTGACCGGCGATCTGGGTTTGGTTCTAAGGAAAGGTGTAATAGGCTGAAATGGAAATGAAACTCCTTCCCATCCTTTCAGCTATAATATGAAAAAGAAAAAACCCAACCATCCCCGGTGGAACGGAACTGGAAGTGGGCACTCTGAAAAAAAGAACACGAAAACAAAAATTACCGGCTACGTAGAAACGAAACTGAAAGCCGACCGTTCGTCACTAGTAAGGAAAAGGAAAGTGTTTTTTTTGTTTCTTTTATTCTTCATCCCCTTTTTCCGCAAACGTCTTCGAGACGTCGACGTCGAGATGAAATCATCCGGAGTTAAAATGGAACTAGCTTTTTCTGGCCAGGCACCCTGTCCCTCCCAGATCCCCTGACCCCTAAAGGTTCGAGTTTTGATTTGTAAACAGAGTAGTTCTGTTTTGTTTAAAAATTAAAAATTGAATTGAATTCTTGTGTTGAAAAGTGCGTGATTATTTTTTATTCGTGAATTAGTTTGATTCGTTGTTTGTGATATTATCTGTGATAGTGAGAAGTGATAATGAAGTGATACTTATAGGTGCATTTTCCTTTTTTTTCGGAAAACCGACGTTCGAGCAAGCCAGCATGTGCATGCATGTGTGTGTTGTTGGTGTGTGTGGAGCTGTCAAATGGTCGAAGTTGACGGTGACGAAGGCGAATTAATATAGTAGGATAAAAAAGCGACCTGTTTTCCTCTTGGTTCCCATGTTTTCCGATGAAGGAGACATTGCTCCTTCCGATTTCCGCAATAGATTTCTTGTAGGACGGATCTATCTTCCTTTTTTTCCTTTCCAACCTTTCCGTAGCAAACAAGGACCTAAGCTGCTAATGGTCGTGGATAAAAACTGACTGTGCTGGTGAAATAAAAGTATCTACGAAAAGGTATGCGACAGGCACCCAAGATGCGAATCCCGGATGTGATTGTGGACGAAAAAGGAAGTAATAAAATACTTCCGATTGGACCAACGCGAGCCTTCGTGCGGGGCGTGATCATACCGAGCAGGCGAGCCTGAAAGAACGGAACGGAAATGCAATGTTCACACCTTTGTCCATTTCTCCTCCTCTTCCACCTGGACCGTGCCGTGAGAGATCAATCACGCCTGGAATAGGTATCGGCGGAGGGCTGGCTCGGGAGACTCGTTGAACTAATTACATGATTGGTGGATGGGCACGAGCAGCCAAACGCCTAGTGGCATACGCTGCATCGATACGCAGGCTTCGTTTAGACTCGCCGTCCGAAAAAAGGCCTGTATTGTATTATAGTTTCCAACCAAAGGTTTTCCTTCGCTCCTAGAACAAGCAAGATAGTTGAATCATTTTCAGCAAACCTTCCCAGTTGCGCTTTATGCGTATCACCAACATGTATCACGAACAGAACACACAGAAACCTATGCCTATGTCGAAAGAGACAATCTCTATTTTCATTTTTCTCCTCGAAAGATCGCTAAACATGTTGGAAAACGAATGCACGTGCGGCTTCCAAGGATAAACGCCGCATTCACCCACGGAACATCCTCGATCGCTTTTCGTTTTGCATCGGCAGCATCAAATGCCGTTTGCCGACGAGTTACGGCGGCAGATGAAACACATGGGGAATAAAAAACACACACGCACAAGCAAACAAAAGCAGTCACGCCCAACAGCGTACGCCCTTATCTCTGAAGCAGCGCAAATCCGAAACACGGATTTGTTACACCCGATTCTCCTCGTGTCTACTTGTGATCCGTGTGCCTGCGCAGGCATCGATCTGCGCCCGTTAATCGTACGCTTTGTTTGTCTGATTTCGTCCTGTTTCGCCACTAAGAGAATCTCCTCTCCGACCAGCGACGCGGCCATAAGCCCTCCGATAAGGGTGATTTGAATTCTGTTTAGTAAAAACGGCAGCATCACCATCGACAAACCAAATTCAACGAAAAACAAAAACCCGAAAAGCACAACCCTCTCAACCAAGCAGTGAGTTTCCCTCCCGACGCGTGATTAGCGCACCGATTAGGCGGCGTAATTGCGTGCACCGGGGATGCGGACCGAACAGCCATGAACCCGGCGCTTGGACGAACCAGAAACAATGGCGAATTGGACCTTGTGGGCTCCCAAATCGATCGGATCGCTTAGAATTCAAATCGCGCGTTAGTAACGATAATCGGTATACTTAGTGCTTAGCCCGCCCTTCAACACTTCACTCTCCAGACGATTCCAGATGTCCTGAGGGTTACTTTTATTTGCCCTCGATTTGTGTGCATCGTTTAATTTCGTTATTTATCGTATGCGGTTATGAACGATCGAAAACGATTCCCGATTCAAAACTGCTCTATGGTTTTGAATTTTTTTCCATCCGATTTTTCCTTCTGTTTTTTTTTCTTTCTTTGTTCACAACACATCCTTAGTATGCTTCTAGAAACAGCTCACCAGTACCCGTGCCCCATTAGGCAAGCATGACTAATTCCAATCAAGTGGTCCTTTTTATCCTGCCGCTTCCCTTCGAGGAAACGGCGTCTTGCGAACAGGGAAGCATAAAGGGAACGGCAATAGTAGGAGTGGTGCAACGGGAGGGACAAAAATAGTATAGCATGAATGAGCCTTCGTAATATACAGCGTCGATTCGACGCGGCGCTGGTAGTAAGGATATGATCAACAAAACGATCTTAATGTTGGACAGGTTCTAACGTCATTATTTTGGTTTCTTGTGTTTTTGTTTCTAAATTTTCATTCAAAACTGCAAACTTCAAAACTCGGGTTGTTCTTTTGCGGCAACGTTGTGCTTGTGTTGCCTCCATGCACCATTTATGTGATTCTTTATTTTGCTGCGGCCCATTCGCTACGACTGCTCACGGAACTGAATAAAGAAATAATTTATGGAGGGTCGCCGGTCTCCAAAAACCGCTACTAAAGCCCCCCATCCCACTCCCTCTTATGCTGTTCACCCCAACGTAGATCACGTGGCGTGGTGGTCGGAAGTTTGCCGAAATGAAACCTCACCGCCCGAACAAAGGGCTCCTGCAGTGGCACGCGCGCTCGTACACCTTTCCTACCGCGTGCTTTGCAAAAATATGAGATGATAAAGCGGCAAGGGGGGTTGGTGACGGAACCGCCGTCCAAGGCGCCAGGTGTATTATTTCGGGCTGCCCTTTTAAAAAAAAAAATCTCCACCTCCCATTCCCTCTATTTCGCGCCCCATCTTTACTGTACACCTTTAGACGAGAAATCGAAGAAAAGGGTTCGTCGCTTGGTAGCGTCGATATAAACGTTGATGTCTTTCGTACAAACGAAAGCTAAGCGCACGCGGCTGCGAACGCGTCGCAATAGGCAATCTAGCTGGAGTGCCGTAGGGTCCAAATTTAGGTTGGTTTTTTATCGTTCTTCTTCAAAAAGGGTGCCTACCATCCGTACGAGCTTGAAGGCGCCGCCTCAGAATCCGTTCGCCCAGCGCGTATCAATCGTCGTCCGCCAGTCCGGCTCGTCTCGACTCGGGACCGTCAATTTATGTTCATTATTTATGTGCACATTATTGATATTTAATTACCGCTAATATTCCCCGCACCGCTTCCTGGCTCTCGGCTCTAGCACAATCCTGGCCCGAGCAGGGGGCTACATTTTGAGGAATTAGTTTGGAAGGAATTCTTTTTACGAAACACCATTAAAAAACCCAACGCGCACACGCACATGAAAAATATACCAGCTGCCAAAAATTAAGTCCTTGAACCAAAACAAGGACCGGCAAGATGGAGAGGTTTCGAGGAAGAGATGAGCGAATAGACGATGGTGACAGAAACCGAACGAATTCCAATCACAACTTCTCATCCCTAGTTAATGGTAATTAAAATAAAAACACGAAGTCTTAAGCCAAATACTGAAATTAATGCATTAAAATAAACTGTAAAGAAGACTAAACAGCCACATGCAAAGTTGCCGCAAGCAAGGGAAAGCAAAACCAACTAAGCATTACGGCGTTTATGTAAACCTTACTGTTGCAGGGCCGTGCGCTGGTCCCGTCGCGGCTTGTCCAGACTGGCGCAATAACGTAGACTAGACTGTGGGCAAATAAATCGTCTGGACACGGGGTCATTTGAGTTTTTAATGATAATTTATTTGCTCATTTTTACCCTATTTCTACTAATTTCTTGCGGCGGCCAATGTTTTTAGCGCGCCGTTGTTTTTCTTCTACCGGCGCGGTATCGAGTTGCCGGTGCCTTGTCCGGTCGGTATCTGCCCTGCTTCAGCGACACTTATCGAGAAGGAAGTCAATCTTCACTCTAACAAGCCACTCTTCTCCTGGCATGTGGTTGAGTGTATTAAGTACTACTAAACCCCAAATAAAAACTTGCAGAAAAAATCAATTTTTTCAGGTTTTCAATCGCGCCAATCCGATTTATTCGAGCATACGTAGCCAGGCAAGCGCGAACATCTCACGCTGTAAACATGACTTCCTACCGCGGCGTTGAAAGGCGCTAAAGAGATGAAACGCGGTGCAGTTTAGTAATGATTTCTGGCCGCAAAGCTCCGCCAGGCCGGTGAAATTGAGAGAGCTTCAAAGCGATCACCCGCGAACGCGAACTTTCCCTTCCACCCCCTGCTTCTTTCTCCGCGTTTTATTTTCACCTGCACGGCACGAGCTGCGAATGATTCTTTTTTTCTGGTTTTGGTTCTTGGTTGGCCAATACCGCAACGTGCGTTCCCCGAGGTCATGTTTTACCAAGCTCTCCCCCGACGGGGGGTTTGCCCTGGCTCACCATCACAAGACAGCGTGAGGCAACCGATATTAAAGTACCGCACGCGAAAAATCTTGACAGTAATGATTTAATAGCAATGATTTCCATTCGCATTGCGAAAAGAAGATGCGCATTTCTTTTTTCGCTCGCCACTCATTCCCTTTCTACGCCTTTCCTTCTCTTTCTCTCTCTCTCCCTCTTTCTCTCTCTCTCTCACTCTCTCTCTCTCTCTCCCTCTCTCTCTCTCTCTCTCTCTCTCTATCTCTTTCTCTTTCTTTCACAATGGAATGTTGCTAAAGTAACACCACATAAATTTCAAAACGAGGATAAAAAAGTATGTATTTAAACCGTTTCGAAACGGGATACGAAAAAGGAACAATTAAACCACTAATGTAGTTCTTATCCGCATGACCGAAGCTCTCCCTCCCTCTGGCCGATACGCCAAAAAGACTAAGACATTCGACTGTCATCTGATGACAACTGAAAATTGCCGGCTCGATGCCAGCTTAGTCAGCGAATTAGCTCGGGATTAAGGGCACGGCCGGAGACCGACAGGACGCTTTTCCCGTGCCCAGTCGGCAGAGTATCTCAATCCAGAGTCCCATTTCCGACTTCCACGCGTTTGACAGACTGGTTCGATTACACGAGACGCATTTTGGGACGCACACACACTTTTATTTGCTGCTTTCAATCACCGCCCGTCCGATTGATCCATCTGAGCATCCTTCTTCCTCTCGTTCTTCTTCTTCTCGACTTTTCGTTCAAATATCCTTTTTCTTTGATTTTTAACATTGTAAAAAGCCGGACACGATTTCCAAGACATTCAGGGATATGTAAGAATAATCGTACACACACACTCACGAGCCCCTATCATTAGCAGTTCCGAGTTGATGGATTTTGACACATTGTTGCACAATCGGCAGTTGATCGCTCGCTGCGGAACCCACCTCTATTAGGCCGGAAATGGGCGCTCCGTTGTGTCGGGTCCATCCTCCCGCCGGCCGGCCTGCGATCGGTTACCGGCCCACTCATAGCTCACATTCACCATCGATCCTTCGTTGGCGTTCGGGGGTGTCGACGCCTCGTTTTTAGCTACTAAATCTTCTGCTCCGGACATCGCTCGCACGTTCATTGGTCACGAAGTGTACGGATACCACTTCCTTCCTTCCTTCCTTCCTTCCTTCTTTCCCACCTTGCTTTCTTCCTTTCTGCTGCATTCGGTTTTTTGGCACATCAAGCACGTTGGGAAAAAATGGGAAGCTGAGCTCGTTGCTGAAAGCAAAATCACCAATTTGGGGAAGGATAAGCCTAATGGGCGCTCTGTTTTATTTATTTCGGCATTCGTCCCCGCGCTCCGCATTCGGCTTTGCCTCTCCCGCCTCACCACCAGGCACCGTCCTAGGTACTACCACGACACCGGGGTACGTTTTCTTTGCTGTTTCTTTCCTCCCGCGCACGGGTTTGATCCCTTTTTGGGAGCAATTAAAGTGCCGGCCCGGGCACACGTGCAACTGTAGGTTTCACGACGCGAGTGATGAACTTCTTCACACTAGCACCGGAATAAAACCAAGCGCCAGGTAGTGGTGACTGGAAGAAGATGTCCTTCGAGCGGGCGCACTCCTTGCGTCTGTCAGTTTGTTTCTGTTTAGTTTTTTTTTTTTTTTGCAGTCCCAGGGTTCCTCGCGTACGGATTAGATTCCGATTGCTGCACGCTCTTTCGGCTTGGACCTAAATAACGACATGTCCGCGGCAGCGTATTATTAGGCACCCCGTAATGATAGGCATATACGTAAGGTGGCGGCGGCGGTCGAGGCGGCGATTCGTTGATGGGTCTCGTAAAATGTTGCACGACCCAGCGTTGGTCTCGCAGGACTTAGGGCGCCGGGATACTTCACACACTACTTGGACACTCTGTTCTAAACGAGTGGCGCCGTCCGTGGCGACAGAAAACAGCATTTGAAATGCTGACGAGTCCTCCGCGCCTGGGACCAGCAAAACTGTTTTAGGTCAAAATCACAAGTGATTGTTCGTAATAATTAATAGCTAGGTTTACATAAATTCGATTAGAGATTGTTTGGTAAAGTTTTGAAAACTTTTGCTTCACTAAATCAAACAAAAAAACCTGAACAGTGGTATCCGGTACCTGTGAGTGGAGTATGCATTTCTGGAAGTATTCACTCCTGTAAATTTCGCCAGTGTCTCTCTTTCCCTCTATCTTCCTACGCATAGCCTCCGGTTTTATTCTTTCACCGTGCTTGTGTCACAATGTAGACCTGTCATCATTCCGTTCAAGTACTTTTAAAGGATTGAATTGCAGATTTTCAGCGTTTCCCCTCAAGCCACGATGAGACAGCTCCGGGTATTCCACGTTAAAGTAAAACATTTCTTTTAAGGGTCTCCATTTGATTTACTTCCATCTTGGCAGCAACAAACCGTACATCTACAAACTTCACAGGATGTGAACAATACATTTTGAAGATAATCTGTGTCATTTCTGTAAGGTGGAAAAAAATTACAGATTGTTATAAGTATCGTAATTTTTTTTTCATATCCCCCCTGCAAAGATAGCTTGTTTCATATTCCCTGAAACAACCTGTTCCAGTGCCCCACTATGCAGCTAAAATCTTTCGCATGCCTTGCAATATCCTTTGACATCGCAACTCCTCCAAGGTTGATAACCTGCGCGAAAGAATTGCGAAATTGCGACACAGAACTGGCGCAGAAGAGAAATGCAACCATCCATCCATCCATCCTTCGATCGCGTTGCACATTGTGGGTCATATTTAGGCAAATTGTCGACAGGGCCACTGCAAACGAAACGGTGACACCGCGTACGAAGAACGGTAGTTTTTAAGTACTTTTTGTTCTTTTCTTCTGCCTTTGTTTTCCGATGATCAGCTAGATCGCGCTGGTTATTGACGGTGTGGTGGTGGGTTGGATCAGGAAGAGGAAAAAATTAATAACAACAGAACACGAGGTGCGCGCGCTCGTGCGTTCTCGGCCGCGAGGACGGTTCGATTACATAATGCCAAAATGTAAACTGCACCGTTGCCTTAATGGTGGCTTCCCGTTGCATTCTCTGCCGAACCGGTACCTCCGCCCGTCCACTTTTCAACGGGAATCCGACCTCCGTATATCCCTTCGCACAGGTACGTACACAGAACATTAAAGAACTTCTCCGCATTCTACCGCTGGACTAAAGGCAAGCAGTCATGCCTACCCGAGGGCCCGTTCTGCGATGACATAATGTGCGAAAAGTTCCCTCCCGTACAGTCCCTGTCCACGCCACCCGCCCTCTCTCGATCGCTACGCCTCCTCCTCCTACTAAGCGGCAAGAAGCGAAACAAGCCTCGGGATGCTCAAACACCAAATTAAGTGCGACCGCAACTACATGGCCTCGCCTCGTCCCGCTGCTCACCCAGCGTTGATGCGCACCGGCGTTACGCACGCCGTTCGAACCACACCGAACCTCGCCGATGATCGGCCGCTAATGTACCGTTCTGTACCGTTACACAAATTACCTAGGAAACAAGACACTCACGGTATTTTTTTTGGGTGGGTGCCGGCGGGAGGTGGAGGGGGTCGTTCGTGGTGAACGGTATGAAATTAATCCGCAGTGCCGCAATTACACGTTATGGACATTTGATAATATCCGCAAGGCGGGCTGGCTGGGTTTGGCCCCGTACTCGCTGTCGTCATTAGCATACCCATAAGGCGGCGAGGGGGAGTGGTGGGCCTGCTGCTGTCAGCGCAAGAACATTAATATACATAACAACGAGGCACGCCGAAAACGAGCAGTGAGAGTTTCGGGGCGAGCACGATGGGCACGAAAAGGTCGAAACGAGTGGTTTTAAGATCACCAGGCTCGAGGGAGAGCACAACACAAAACAGAACGAGCCATCCCAAAATCATTCTTAAAGGCGTCCTTTTCGCAGTGATCGACGCGGGCGCAAGTAGCAATAAGAAAACCCACACACTAAGGTAGAAAGAGAGAAAGCCAGAAAGGAAAAGGGTAAGCAATGAGGGGAAGAAGGAGAAGGGCTCAAGGATGGGGAGAGCTATTGAGAGATACGATCCAGTTCATTTAGGGCCGACGCGGCTGCGGAGTGACTGAAAATTTAAAAAAACCCAAAATGACAAGAAATGGAAGCGTAATTATGTGCTTCCGCGGTTCTTTCTCTTGCAACCTGCTCCATCTCAGGCGTCACGATACGCCGCTCCTCCCACATTCCTTCTTCTTTCCTTGCCCTAACCCTTTCACTGCCTCAACCATGAGGCCTCACATATTGACCTTCTCTACCTTTCCTCCCTCGTTTGGCCCAACACTGAAGTAATCCTGGTATGCATCCTGGAAATACCGCCCCGAAATGGGTCACTCGATCAATTTTTGATTCCGCGCCGCCACGCACTCACACACACTCACGAACGCCACCCGTTCCAGATCGCTCGCGTGCGGGAGTGTGTGTGTGTGTGTGTTTGTGGTTGGGGCCCTGTTTGCGCCCTTTACTTGAGACAAACCGGCCATCAGTCCGCGTGCAAGCCTTCAAAATGCCCGAAAACGGTACTTCTTCCTTGCCTCCGCGATAATGTGGTGGCTTGCGAATCGCTCATCGCCCCTCAAAATGTTGTTTGTGGAATGAGAGAGAGAAGATGCCTGCTAACTTCTCATTTCTCACCTCTTCCGCGCACAAGATCAGTATACCCATAAATGGACAAGTTATACCAAAAAAGGACCTGGTGCTGTCGTAGTAGGAGTAGATGAGATCTAGAACTCGGGAAAGAATGGGTCCTTCCGCCCAACTGTAGTGAATTAATTCTGGATAATAATATCCCTTTGTAGAACGCGACACTTGGAATTGAAAACACCAACATTGTCTAATTTCGCACCACTTTTCAAAACTATTATAAAGACCCCACATGAAATACTACGAAACTGATGCAACACTATAATATAACTGTACAACGCAGCGTTTAGCAAATCCATCGAACAAACGGAAAAATAATCCGCCAAATAAATCCTACAGCTACCCACACTAATACTACTTCCTGAACTATTTTCTTCCCACTACCTCCATTGTGACAATGTAATCGGCAACATTTGATTGCCATGGTTTGCGTAATTAGATCGCATTGGTCATGTTAAGGTTTGGTTCTTGTTTTCCGGCCGCTTCTTCATGTAGTTGTGATTAATTCCACACCGCATGCCTTTCCACCAACCGGTGTCCGTTTGTTGTATTTAGTTTTGGTTGATCTGCTTTTGACCTTTCTATTCCATAGAATATTGGCTCCGTGAAATGTTATTGTTTAGCTATTGAATTCTCTAATATAATTTCTCCAATGTTGTGTAACATGCTCTTGATTTAGTCTTTCATCGTGTATTGTTTCCTTTTCCGTCTAGTTGGTTTTGTCTCGCAGATATTCAAAAAAGCGTGATTCATTGCAACAATTTCATATTACTCCACAGTTCAGCAACGACTTGTATAAAAATGTTTTAATAAACTATAATCACCGCAAAAATTCGTCCATTTAGGGAATGGATTCGTAATTCATGGTTTCGCGGAACATTCTGGTGAATAAACATGAATCGAACGAGCAGGAAAACATATGGAAAAATGCTCTGCTGCCTTTTGTTCTTCATTCTTACCCTTTCCCGTTTAACACGATGCGAAATGATTCATGCGCCTCATTCTGCGCTCGGCCGGAGGTGAAGGGTGGAGGAGATGGTTACCGAAACGTGAGCAGAATGCAATTGCGATCGATACTGTGTTGCGCCGCGGCGCTTCCTTGCACACGAAGCAAATTCCGGTTCCAAGGCGTGAAGGGAACACACATCTGACCCAGTAACGAGGAAAGACAGGACGCACGCCGGGCGGCAATCAAAGGCACAAGGGGTGGAAAACGCCCGGCAACTGGTGGGCAACTGCAGCCACACAGTACACGCCCGTTGTTGCACAATCAGATTCAGAACGCAGAACTCGCCGCGGAGACGGAATTAACATTAAAGTTTTCCCACGAAATCCGGTTCAAACGGTGGTGGACCGGCCGGGTTTTTAAACATTCTGGCATGTTGGCGCCGCCAGCTGGACGATTCTAGATTTGTGCAGACCGTACGGTGGCTTTTCTGGGTTTGTTTTGTTTTGCCCATCCCTTGTTTTGTAATGCGGAAAAGTGGGTTAATTGGTGTCGCCAGAGAAACGGTATGAGATAGGACACGAAGGACGCGTGCATCAAGAAACAGTCGAAACCAACGATGTTTACATTACATCAGACAAAAATGGGCATATAATTGTAATTAAAGAGATGTGTGATATATTTGTTGATTCTTATATTGCACTATATTTTTCAACGAACGAAAAAAAACACCACCTGTCAGTTAGCTGTCAGCTGTCAGTAGAAAATATTCGTATAAAAAAAGGTTGCTGGTTTTCCTTCTAAAGCATTCCCAAAAATTGTTTCCCAAAAATTGTGCATCCCCAAAGTAGGAGTTTTCGAGCCTTTCGCGGTTCAGCTTTCCTAACCCATTTCTTGTTTTCGTCTTCCGTCCCCGCCTCCAGACCCACTGGCTCTGACTGTACACACCTCGGGACGAAACAGGCTGAACACCGCGAGCAATTTCTCCGCGTGCATGTTGTCAGAAGAAATGCACATTACCCCCCCCCCCTCCCCGCCCCATCCCTTCCACCCAAAACCCTCACCAACTACGAACGACGGCGAATACAACGTCGAAAGTATCATATCGCAAGACGAAGGGAGCGATCGAACATCGGGCCCTGAAAATCAATAACAACGACGCACCGGGCCTGGCTGCAGCTGGACAGGGTCTTCGGAAAGCGGTACGGGAAAGGACACGAAGGGCGCCGGAATGGCGCTGGAAACGGGAATCCATCATAAAACGCGGTCAGACACGCATATAATTACGCATAATTGTTATCAATGGTCAGTGAATAAGCGTTTGCAAGCGCGGGTGCGCGCGCGCGCTATTCTGGTTTTTGTTTTTTCTTTCTCCGGTTTCGGTGTTCAATTGTATCTTACTTTTTCATTATTATTCTATGCCTCACCGCTGCTCCCCCGTTGCGGGGGCTCATTACAAATCGTGCCCTTCCTTTTCTGTGACCGGCGGACGCTTGCGTCCGATAACGTCTTATCTGGAAAGGTGACACGTTCCGCGCACGGCCACACGGCTTCCGGCCACGCAGTTGGCCGTAGAGGCCGAGAGCGAAAGCGCGTAATTAAATGGAAAATTTCTCCGTAGTCCTGCAGTTGCATGGTGGTACGGTGGCCGTTTTTCGAGAAAGCCTTTCTTCGCGCTAGTGTAGGTAAAAAAACGACCACGGAGGGAAGAAGCACGTCAACGACCCATTCCCCGGGCTTTTTCCTCCCGATGCGAATGGGAGGTTTTCGCCCGGTTGTAGGGCAACCAGTTGCGCCCCCTTCCGGACACCGGATGCTGGTCGCAGACGCGGATGGGAGATGAGTGTCCAGCAATTGTCCTCCCGATTTTCGGCCACCAACTGTCCAGCGTCGCTCTGCTATTTAAGTTTGGCTTCCTGTTCCCCATTTTCTCTCTTTGTTTCTCCAATTTCATAGGGTTCGTCGGGCTACCTGTGACTGCTGCAAATTACTGGGGCTGGCCGATAGTTTGCATCCGGCCGCGGTCGAATTTTTCCGGCAATGTCCGATTGCTTCTTTCTCTCTCTTCCTTCCACCCCCCCCCTCTCTCACTCTCTCTCTCACCCTCTCTCTCTCTTCCATCCTTCTTTCTCTCTTCCTTTCTTCTCTCTCTATCTCTCTTCCTTCCTTCTTTCTCTCTCCCCCCTTCACTCTCTCTCTCTCTGTCCTAATATCATACCGCCTGGTAGCGTTGACTTTACTCTCTCTCTCTCTGTCCTAATATCATACCGCCAGGTAGCGTTGACTTTAACATCCCTAAAAAGCGGAACACAAAATGATCCTATAAGGATTATAGATGCATGTTACGGTTCGAAGAAAGAAAAACATCACGGTTTTAATAAGGCTGCGATTTTTGGGTTCGTTGTGCAGCGTGCCCCTATATATTTTTTATTGGTTTATGACCCACGCGGCAGCATCAATTACGTTAAAGAACGCCCTTACAGCATCGAATGGAAGCGAGAAGCTTTAGGAGAAGATGCCAAGCGAATGTGTAAGCGCTCTTGCCGTGCACCCATTCTAACGATTCGGACGTCAACAAACACCGACCTTCTCGGATACAGGTAAAACCTTTTTTGCCGCAGCAAATTTTAATTACACAAGAAAGTCTCGTAAGTATTATAGCTGCCACCTTCACCAGGCAGGACTTCTTCGTTCGGCATCACCCCCACATTTTCATTTTCTATCTCTGCCCTGCTTGCAGGACAAAGGTGGCGCGAGTCGATGCAACAACTCATTTTCCTGCGTTGCTTCGTTTTATTGTTTTTTTTGTAGTGTTTAAGGTTTTTTTCTGGTTTTTCATTCAAGCTCAGGCCCGCAGACCTTTATTAAAACTCCCTGCCCGCAACTCTGAGACACCCTTGACTGGAGCGCACCACATACCATCCCGCGGACCTACAGGCAGGCCATCAAAAAGCCATAAATCCATCGTTGTGTAATTTTTTAAATTATAATAATCCAGTGGACCCCGTGAAATATGTGTGTCGAACCGAGAGGTGGCTGAGTAATTTGTAGCCTCCAGGGGTGCTGCCGCCACACAAACACACACACAGACACACACACATGATTAGGAGTACGAAGAAAGAAGAAATCCTTATCGCGCTCCTTATCGTCGATTGGTGAGGCTGGCGAAATCAAGGTGCTCTGCCCATCAGTAACGGTGGAATGCCGCCACATCGATGCGGTCACATCAGCGCAGGAACTGGAGGACGTGCAGAATGTCCAGTTCTAGTTAGGAACGGAGGCCGCCATACAGGTCAGAATAAAGGAGTGCTTCAGCGGGATGGAGAGGGCCGCAATTAAGGTGGCGACGGAGGTAGCCTCCAAGCTTCTCCTGGCGGGCAAGGTGAGGGTCGGGTGGACTGTCTGCTCGCTCCGTCTAGTGCCAAGAAGCAACAAAAGCTTCAGGTGCTGGGGAGTAGGCCACCAGGCCCGAAGCTGCAAAGGGCCTGATAGCACCAATGCTTGTATGTGGTGTGGGGAGGATGGCCACCGTGCGAGAACATGCGCGAGGGATCCGAAGTGCCTGCTGTGCCCATCGGCGCATACAGGCCAAACCAAACAGGCGGAGCACAAAGCACGGCCTACCCGGCACCACGTTAATGGAAATAGTACAGATGAAGCTGAACCATAGTGAGGTAGCACAGCAGCTTCTGTGGCAAACGATGGTGGAGACAAATACGGACGCTGCCCACTTCTCGGGGCCGCATCAAGTACTAGCTGGCGACGGGAAGTTGGCTGAAGACAGGACAGGTACAGCAGCAATTCTTGCGGGCGGAAGATATCCTATCCAGTAGGTGACCTCTGTTAAGCTAAGCGCGTATTCTTAATAAATATATTAAACATATTTGCAACGAACATGAGGGGTTCGTCATCGTGGAGATCAACTCCCCCGCGTGCTGCAGCTGTTACGCTCCCCCTAGAAGGCCGCTCGAGCAGTTCGAGCGCATGCTGGACAGACTTACCGCAGAACGGGTGGACCTTAGTACCGTGGTAATTGATGGGGACTTTAACGCATGGTCGGTGGAGTGAGGAAGTAGACACATTCTGCCAGAGCGCTTCGCTACGCTAAATCTGCAGCTAGCAAACGAGGGTGCAACCAGCACATTCCGAAGGAACGGTAAGACCTCCATAGTGGATGTCGCTTTCTGCAGCCAATGGCTGGCAGCACGCATAGACTGGAGAGTGGAGGAGTGAAAACACCTTCAGTGATCACGAGGTCATCCGATTCACGGTAGGCCGCAGACTCGAATTCCATAAGAGGCCGTAAGACGTCACAGATGGCTAAAGAACCTGCTGACAAGGACGCGTTTCTGGGTGCATCAAACCTTGGAGATTTCGGGCACCCCTCAGCGCCACGGAAATGGTAGGCGCACTCGCTGGTGCCTGCGATTCCTCAATGCCCAGGATGAAGCCTCGTAGCTCCAAACGCCGCCCCGCTCATTGGTGGAACAAGGACATCATACACTGACGGATGGAGTGCATCGCAGTGCGCAGAAGATTAGTGTGGGCTCGATCAGCAGCCTCCCGTAAGGAGTTTAGAGAGTGCTACAGGGCGGTCAGAAAACCCTTGAAGCGGAAGATCAAGGAAAGCAAGAGGAAATGTTTCCCGGAGCTCTGCAGGGAAGCGGAAAGCAACATGTACAACAGTATTGATGGCTACATTTAGCGGCACTAAGATTCCTCCTGAACGGTGCCCCCGTAAGCTGAAGGGGTCATAAAGGACCTGTAGACGTTCTGGCCACGGAGGCAGTAAAAAGGATCGAGACGTGGATGACGGGTTGCTAAGGATTGCTCGTCACAAAACATAGTTCCTATTGATCATAAGTTGTCAAATGTGTGCTGTTGTTGTTATGCACGGTCACTTCGATCCAATACAATTTCGTCATGCATTGCTTTATTAGTCAGTTATTATCCGCGTTTTCACTTTCCCATTGTTTACTAAGCTTTTTACGCCACCGGGCTGTTAAAGTTAGCCGTTTAAATTGTGTAATTTTTTTCACTTTGCGATATCTGTGCATCGCTATCGTTGGCCCTTAACTCGCTCTTGTCATCTTGCTGCAATGGAGTCCGTTGGCTTTGCGTGTGCCTCCGCAATCAAGACCGATGAGTAGACTATGTCCTGCTCTTACTGCGAAGCACCGTTCCACCACGGGTGCACGATAGTGCCCTCTGAACTGCTTGTCGAGATCGCGAAGCGCTCTGACATTCATTGGATCTGTACGGGCTGCACGGCAGTCCTAAAAAACCCGAGAATCAGAACAGTCAAGGGTGCGGGACTGCTGATCGGATTTTAAGCCACCCTTAACGCTTCTATAGACTCCATGAAGTCTGTCCTCGTCGGGCCGCTCGTCGAGGAGCTTCGTACGGGTTTCGCCGGGTTGAGGAACGTGCCTACATCTCCCTGTGATTGGGTTGATCGTTGCGGGGCCTCGCCCGCTCCTTCCCGCAAGCGTCGTCGTCTCTTCGTAGATGTTGTTGCGGAACCGACCGCGGCACCATGGCTGCCTCCTACCCTCACTGACACGGATCTAATATCGTCGCCAACACTCAAGCCGGCAAACGTGGTGAATCATGCATGGATTCATCTGTCGGGGCTCGACCCGAGCGTCACTGCCGATCAGG
>JAOEFI010000001.1:6891271-6919973 GCA_034621735.1 Anopheles plumbeus | reverse complement strand
CCCACCTTCCCCCTCAACGAACCCGTCCCCCTTGCCCAGCTGATGACGCGAAATGGAGCGTGGAGAGCATCTTCACAGACAGCTCGAGAGCCGACGGCAGCGCGCACCCGTTCGAGAAAGTGCCGTACAACGACACGGGTCAGGATACGAAAAGAGTGTACGCAAACATAAAGAAGCGGAGCGCGTGTCTGCGTGCGTGCGTGCGAGCGAGAGGGAGAAATGTCCTGGGAATCAATTGCACCTGCTGGAATCGGCAACCACTACACAGCGGGCAGGGAAGTGCATTTTGCATTTGCTGGCATTTCCACTGTTCCGGTGCTCGAAACCGTTATCAGTTCGCGCTGAGTGGCGCCACATGCACTGCGCTGGGATGCAACATTTGAATGCACTCACCTGCAGCCGGACGGGCCGCGCTCCAGCGGGGTGCGTTCTGGTGCAGCAGCAGCAGCAACAGCAAGCAGAACTCTCGTAGCAGCTCCGGTGCAGTCGCTCGGCTCCACATTTCCCGTTCACGGTGCATCGAAGTAGAGACATTTCACCCGCCGCGGGACGCGCTTGTTGCTGCGACCGCGGGGCAACTCTTTCGCGCACCAGGCACACCGCACAATGTCGCTGCGTCCGGGAGTCATTTTAATTTCACTCAATTGACTCGTTAGATCAACGTGCGTACCGTGTGCCCTCGACGAGGAGACTGACTAGTCGGTGGAACCGACCAGCACTTGTTTGCATTGCCGTTTCCCACTCAATCACTCAACTAAATGGAAAACTAACTCGGACGGGCCGGCGAGGCGCCGAGCGCGGGGGCAGGCGCGCGCGAGCGGTGCGATAGATCCTTGGTAACGATACGTGGCAGAATATCAGCGGCTATCACGGTTGCCCCCCGGGTCCGGCCCTGGACCACGACACCTTTCGCCTTTGCACCGGACCTGCAAGAAACGTGTGGAAAACAAGCTATCGAACTGCTCGGGCCGGGGCTTGGTACTATCTTTAGCCTCCACGCACTTAGCTCGGTGCTGGCGAACGCCCTGCTGTACCGAGTGCCGAGGATCCGGGGTTTGTCGTCCCGAATGACGGTTGCCCAGCGACTGTGCGCTGTCGGTTTGCAACCTGAGCCTGAACCCATTAATCCGGCACTAAGCGATGCTGCCACACGGGAGCAGCGGCCCAATTTCCAAGAAAATGAAGCGTGTACGGGCACAGGGCTGCGAGCGAGGCGAGCTGGCCAGAACACAATGTAGGAGTTGGTACTGATGAGGGATTGCTGCCGCGGGCGACATGCGGGGGGCAGTTAGTTGCTTTCGTGCGGTTTATCCGTTTATCTGTTTACGAAATTTTGAAATGCACCCCACCAACCGTCCCTCCCCCCCCCCTCCACCCTGTGGGGTACCCTGTTCGCCTTTCCCGTTCGCTCGCTCGGTTCCTTTCTTTCTTTCTGATTAAATTTGGGGCGGTGCGCGCGTGTACAGCGCCAAATGGCACCGTGGGGCCAGAAAGCGCAGGTGGAAAATCCCTGTTGGCCCCGGCTGGAGTGAACGGTGAACAACAAAGAGCGGGTGAGTTCTGCGAACACGACAAACTTTCCATGACGTCGCAACGGATGGAAGTCCTTCGGCTGTTTGCTAGGCTCTGGGCGCAGGTAAACAGCTAGCGAGCAAGAGGTGCACGGCAGAATATGTGACAGATATGTGAGGTGACAGTATGTGAAGCAAACAAGAATTAACGAAGCGGAGGCTTCATACGGAATGTTAGCAACCCACCCGGGGGGTGGTGTGAGAGCGAACACCCGAAAGGATAAGGATACACGCGTTATTAATGCCAACGGAAAGGCGCCGCCCGCCTTCGCCTTTCCTCTGGCTCGTCCCGAGGTCCTGGCCTGGCCGGCAACCGTTGGATAAAGATTTGCCAGCTCCACGATGGAACGATTTTCTGGAAATCCCAGGCGAGAGTTTTCCGGCGTCCTGACTTTCGCATTTGCCGTAGTCATGCCACACGTCGAACGAAGGTACAGGTTGTTGTTTATGCTTCCTTCGCACGAGGTCCATGCGCAGTTGGAAGGACGAGCAATGCTCTTTAAAAATGTGTCGTAGTTTAACATTAATTGAAATGTTTTATGATCCATCCATATCCAATGCGACAGTTGAGCGATGCGTGTTTGCTCTAGAAATGTTGGAATGGGTGGAAAATGAATGTTTCGATGGCAGAGCGGCAGTTACGCCCACGCCGTGTCCTAAAATAAACATAGCTGGAAGTACTTCACCCATTCATCATGCGGTCCGGATTTTACTTTAATTCAATGCATAGAGAATTTGTTTTTCTAACGGGGGCGCATAGACGGAAAACTCCGGAAACATTTGGGGTGTACAAGCGTTGCCAGCAATACCGGTCGCTTGCATGCAATTCCTGCTGCGCGAAACATTTCAAACGTTGGCTCTCAACCATTTCCCGAAGCGTTTTTATAGCAAAAATTATATCACGCTAAGAAATTTCGCAAGCCTCACAGATCCGTTTGCAGGATAACTTTTACATTAGCCCGGACATATTTTGTCCTGAAAGGTGTGTAATATAAGGACGTTGGCAAGAAGCACAACGAAAAGTGCCTGGGAAAAGAGCTTTCCACGTTGTTAAGTTTTCCATAACGAGTATATTACAAACACGGTACGCCGTGCGGCAGTTGCACGAGTTTCGGAAAAATTTACTAATGGACGTACGCCACCATACATACAGGACGATTACAATCAGTTTTATTTTAAATCGTATCCTCTAACTGTTGACGAATACTGTTAACCTTAACCCTACAGTAGTGAAGCGCCCCCTTTCGTCAGCGCACGGAAGCAGCACTGCCGAAGGTTTCACTCGTAAAATCGTATCAATTGTTTTCTTACTCCTCTAAACAGTTAGCGTGTCGCAGTTTTAGGCGGGCGGGGTGGGGGGAAGGGGGGGAGAGGGAGGGTACACGATGTTTGGAATTTTCTTTTTGGGTTCTTTAATTTATTATTTCATATGCACTAATTTTTGTGACGTGTCTTAGCGCCCGATGGATAGTTTTGTGTGATTTGTTCTTGATTCCGCCACCACGAATTGATTTCTTCACGAATGTCCCGTTAAAATGAGCAATGGAATGTGCTTGTTCGTGTGTTTGTGCGTGTGTGTCATTTGCTGGTATTGTAATATAAATTCCCATGTTTATCCTCGCCATCTGTTCAATGTTCCGATGGCGAGCCAGAGGGTGATGTCCTTCTGTCGGTCGTTCTT
Organism: Anopheles plumbeus; assembly: GCA_034621735.1. Lineage (NCBI taxonomy): Eukaryota > Metazoa > Arthropoda > Insecta > Diptera > Culicidae > Anopheles > Anopheles plumbeus. The sequence continues at coordinate 6,916,721 of JAOEFI010000001.1, read as the reverse complement.
TCTCACGGACACTGACATGTTATCGCCAACGGGCGCATTTTCCTGCATGGAAACCTGCCACTAACTTTGGACTAGCGTGCGAACTCCTGCGAAAGTAGGTATACGGGTTGGTTAGGAATGTTCCGGTCAATGTTCGCGCGATCCTTGGAAAGCTGGGAATCGCGCGCAAACTGCTGTCAAAAGTTTCGTGGCAAATTGCCATCGAGGACCCGCGGGCCCGACTCTGACGGCACGATCCAACTACTACCCCTTGTATGATATGTGTGCGTGTGTACGTGTGCCATTTTGTGTGCGCGTGAGAGGGGGACGTAGCGGCCGATTGCATGGGCCGCAGCCAGCGAATTCCCTACACTTTCCCATTCCAATGGACAAACACTTTTCTCTATCATGGCCTCTCTCTCTCTCGTTCTCGTCTCGCCCAACCATTAGCGAGTGGTTTTCCTTTGGGAAAACAAACAGTCGAGCTTCCACAGGTGCGGGAATGGGGGCATCGATGGAACGAGTGTAGCGGAATAATAGGAAACCCTGTCTCAATACTGATGGTTTCTTTTACAAATTCGTTTTTAATAAGACTGCGCGCCCGAGACAGACTTTAGTCGGGGCAGCCCGGGATCGCTCTTCGCCATCGAACTCCTCTGCACTCGATCATCATCCCGCTTCCCATTCCTCACATCCTCCCCCAAGCGCCCATCCTATGCTCATCCTTCAATTCCTTCACTCCCTCGTACCAGTTTCGAGAGCAGCAATCGCCGCTCGTGGGAAGACGCTAGCGCGTGAGTATACAGACGTAGGGGGCTGCGGGACGGCTGCCTAAATCGGGGTGGACAGGGGCACCCCGTAGCCCTCGCTCCCGGTCACGCCCGGCAGCTTCATCGTGTCGTAGAGCGAGCGCGCGTGGTGGTCCGCCGACGGGCCCAGGTTGGCGTAGATCGGCCCGTTCACATCGTACAGGTGCAGGTGGGGCGGCTGATGCTGGTAGTGGTGGTGCGGCGGCATCCCCACCGGCGCCCCGGTCGGTCCGGAGGAGGGGGCTGGCGGTGGAGGCGGCGGCGGCGGTGGTGGCGGCGGTGGAGCCGCGCCGTGCTGGGAATGGGGATGCGGGATGTGATGGAGCGAGTGGAGATGGTGGTGCTGTTGCTGTTGATGCTGATGGTGGAGCTGTTGCTGCTCTTGATGCTGCTGCTGCTGCTGTTGATGCTGTTGCTGCTGGTGCTGGTGTTGGTGCTGCTGTTGCTGGTGGTGCGGCGGCGACAGCACGGAGGAGACGTTTACAGGGGCGTAGGAGCCGACGGCCACCGAGGACGACGAGGAAGCAGACGAGGAAGAAGAGGAAGACGAGGAGGTGGAGGAGGAGGAGGGCTGGGACGAGCAGAGCGACTGCAGCTTCGACAGGTAGTTGTCGAACTGGCCGGTCTCCTCCGGTACGCCGCGCATCCCCCTCTCCGCACCGTCGTTCCCCCCCGCCGGTCCGTTGTCCAGCGAGGGCGGCCCGTCGCCGCGCCCGTAGCCCGCTGCCGGCTCGCCGCCATCGGAGGGCGCACGCTTGCTGTTGTCCAGCGAACTGCAGCAGGCTCGTCCGGCTGCGACAGACGAGGCGTCACTGTCACTGCTCACGTTGTTGTTGTTGTTGTTGTTGTTGTTATTGTTGTTGTGGTGTTGCTGGTGATGGTGCTGATGGTTGTTGTTGTTGTTGGCGCTGCTATTGTTGTTGTTGTTGTTGTTGGCGCTGCTGTTGTTAGCGTTGCCAACGCCGTCGGCGTGCGTGGGTGCGGACGAGCCGGTGGGGGAGCTGGCGGTGGGCGGGATTTTGACGTGCTCCAGCAGGGTGATGACGTTGTTGCGCAGGTGCTCGTAGTAGCCGGTTACGTTGCCGCCGCGCCCTTCGGTAGGTTCGCTTTCCTGCTGTTTTGGTGGGTTGGTTTTTCCCCCACCGGAGAAGGTTTAGGCGAAAGACGCAAACGGTTAAATGGGTTTTTTTTTGTTTTGCTTTTTGGTTTTCGTAGGCTCCCACACATTTGCATACGTGTAGAGACAAGTCTATGAACAAATAAATAACATTACTAGGTAAGGGAGGTGGGGTGGGAGGACTAAGTAGCGCTCTAGGGAACCGAGAAAGCAGGACGGCCAGCCGAAGGAGGAAACGGGAGAGGGACATGAAACGCGATCAGACGATTTACCCGCTTTCCCACTTTTCCCTCATACAACACATAAAAGTGGTCGGGAAAAAAAAAATCACACATCCTTCGCTCACCGGTTTGAACGAACTAATAGAGCGATGCCAGTGGGATACGAGTGACCCGTCACGCTCGATGACCTCCGCCACGGGTGGCTGGAAGCCCAAGAGCGTGTGGAAAATCCGACACAGCGAAAGGGACCGTACCGGAGAAAGGAAGGCAATCGGAAGACGTTGTCCCTCACGACTCACGCTCCTGCTCGCACGATGCTTGACCAGAAAGCGTTATCATAATCGTTTTATTGGTGTGTGCGCTACCGGATCGGGCCGGTACGGGGAGTTGTTCCACAAGTATCCATTCTATCCATTCCTCACCACCCCCTCGTCGGTGGTACCTCTCCCCGGGGAGGGTGGGGTGCTGATGGAGTCAGGAAGTAACAAAAACAAATTTCTTTCCGGTCCACCGATAAGATCCGAGGGAGAATCGCCGGAGTCTAGGACGACGGAGGGTGGGAGTGGACACCACGTTCACCCGATGGTCATTTATCGCACTTTCGGGTTTGCTTTCACAAAGGCAGACGCCACCCCCCCTTGTGCCATTCTGACTCACCGACTATCACAACAAATCATATCTCGGCGGGCGAGTAGTTGTGGGCGGACGGGGAGGAAAGCGGGCAAGGGAAAGTCCAGCCAACCCGGAGAGGGTTGAAATGTCATAATTTCTTGCGTCCCACTCCAGCCAACCCCCGGTACAGCCGGTGAGGGTGGTACTTTTTTTTGTCGAAACACAACGAACCGGACGAGGTAAAAAAAAACAGGAAAAATTCGAACGAAAAACTTCCCAAGAAAACATCCCCCTATCCGTTCCCGGAAACGGGAAGCCTGTGGAAAATAATGCTTGCCACCGCAATAGTCCTGATGCAACTGACACGCATTCTTTTGTGTGTGTGTGTGTTTGTGTGTACGTGTGTGGCTTTTTGTTGTTTTCCTTCCTATTTTTTTGAATTCACCCCGTCTGCTGGCCCTTTCTCCCGGAACGGAAGGCATCCTTTTCTCAGCATTTCCCCATGGCCCGATCATTGTTAGGCATTGCGTACGACTGGCACTACTTCTATTTAGGGCTGTGTGTGTGTCTGTTTGTGCTCGTCTGCTTTTTTATTACGCTTTTTTACGCTCGCATTCTTCTTCATCAGTGGGGTGGGGGGGGGAACGGAACGGAACGAAGAAAAGCAAAACCGAACCCTTCGCCCCGAGACGGTCGATTGAGACCGTTTGTTAGCTGAGCGGTTTGCAGGCAGCGCCAGACAATTTACGGACCCCCGATCGTATCAATGCGCCGTTTATTTATGCTGCTTTATGACTTTATTGAATTTGATTTGCCGTTACGAAAGGAGCTGTAACGCACGTCCGGGGACCGTTTGTTTCGTGTGTTGCTTTTTTTTGTCTCGTTCGTTTTCCTGTTCCTTGCCTTTCTTTCCCTCTCTCTCTCTCTCTTTCTCTCTCTTTCGCTGCCGTTCCTTCAGTCCCTTTTATGGAGGAGGAAGTGGCCACCAGTAGAATTTGCTGACGTAACGGGACTACGCCTGGGTGGATGAGACGTCTGGCTGTGGAAGGGTTGCAAACTGGGTTAGGGGAGTGGGGTCGGCTGTGTTGGAGGCGCTTCAGGAGCAACTACGTGATGGAGGTTGGGGGGATTTCGAGCACTACCACTACCACTCGCTACCGGGAGCAATAAATGAAACGATCTCCTACTCAAACGAGGCAGGTCACATTGGCAGCCGTGTTTAACGAATTAAGCGCGTCTCAACCAACCTTCGCTTACGTACCCGTTCGGCGTGGCTGAGCTGCGTCTCCATTGCGGTGATGTCCGTCTTCAGCCGGAGCATCTGCGACTCGACGCGCGCGTTCTCCCGCTGCAGCTCGGAGATCTCCGCCTCGAGCGACAGCAGGTCCTCGCCGGCGCCGGACGGGCCCCCGGCCACGCCACCGCGCTCGTGGCCCCCGCCGTCGCCTCCGCCGCCGCCACCCACCACCCCGTCCGGGCCTACGGTGTTGCTCGCGTCCGGTGGGGTGTCCTGCACGGCGTCCTGCATTGGGTGGACAGTGCCGCCGCCGCCGCCGCGAGCCCCCAGCCCGCCAAGGGATAGCCCGGAGGGATGCTGCGAGGGATCCGTCGGGGTGCCACCGTTGCCGCCGGCGTTCCTGCTGTCCTGCTGGTCCGGCGAGTGCGTCATCACCATGTCCGACATTCCTGCGGAAAGCGCGTGGAAGGACGGAGAGACGGACATTCATCAGCAAGCGGCGCTCGATCCCGAAGCGGGTTAGTGTGGTCGAGGTTGTGGCGGGATAAGCCGGGGGGGGGGGGGGGGGGGGCGAAAAAAAAAAAAAAGCAAAACTAAATGGGCCGAGCTTTCACGGCTAAGTACTACGGTAACCAACTCGACGATCAACGAATTAGACAGTTTATAAAAGTGATCGGTCGAACCCAGCAGTTCGGTCATGGGTTCGGGGCCAAACCTTACCTGGATACGGATTGACGGCTACGCAAGGCTGTAGCGCCAATGGCGAATCATGTTACAACCAAAAAACGCATTAGAATATGATGGGGTTAATGTTATAATTTTTTTTTTGATTTTTCCAATTTAATAATTCATTCAGTTTAATTTGTTTGATGCTTGAAGACATCGCGTATAGACATTGTCATATTGTTGTAAATATTATGTATCATTATCAGTTTTCTTTTCTTGTCAAACTCCACCGACACAATTCTAAAGGCAGTTGTTGTGTGTTATCCTACGGATGTTTCTAACGAAGAAAACTCAATAACAACTACGTTTAATGTGTACATAGTGGTGCAACAAAAATCCAACACAGGGCCGATTCAAAGTGCATAATTTTCAAACAACATTTGTTTTAAATGTCGTGTGCAAAATTTGCATATCGTTGTGAACATTATTTGTCATTATCATTTGTCAAATTTCACCTACTCAGCTTCGCTTCAATATGTTGATAAATAGTGTTCTCTGAATACCTACGATTTAATAACACTTACTACAAACACTAACTACTTTGAATGTGCATGCAGGGAAAACCATCGTCCGCTCACCCCGGCCCACCGGGCCGGGATTCAGTGTACGCAGTAGGCTATTATCAATTTTATTATAGTTTTTCAATTCCATCTTCAGTCCAATTTAGCCAATATTTTACGATGTAGAATGTTGTCGTATTAGATATAGACGGTGCTCTCTGCATACCTATGAGATAAAAAACATCAAACACTAACTACTTTTAATGTGCTAATATGCATACAGAAATCACCGATGTTTACGGGGCCGTCTCAGTGTTCCGTGTAGAGTAATATAAATTGTTTTTCGACATAATGTTTCCATGTCCATCTTCAGTCTGATTCAGTGTTAATGACTTCGTTTTTGTAAGGTATCTTGTGTAGCTGCTGTAGACTGTTGTAAATAGTATTTATCAAACTCCACAGAAACACCCCTCAAGGCCATTCGAGCAAAAAGGAAACCAAGAAACGACTACTTCTACAATGCAACGAGCTATAAAGCGGGATGTCGAGGCAATCAGTAGGATTCAAAGTCCAATATCCACTCATACTCTTCGGGCTCTTCCTCCGTGCACCTACCGGGGTACGGCTTGCTGTAGCCGCCGGCGAGATGTTCGTCCGAGTACTTTGCCTTCTTGATGCCCTGGCCGGTGTTGGCGGCCGCTGCCGACGAGGCGCACGGCGACGGGGGATGATAGTACATCGTATCGTTAACTAGCTGCACTAGGGGGGCGCTCTTTGGCCACTGCTCACTGTCGCAGCCGGCCGTCGGGCCGCCGGAGTCGTACTTCATGGCGCCGAGCTTGCCGGCGGGATGCGGCACGTGCAGCTCCGGTCCGCCCGTGTCCATCACCCGCATCCTGTTCCGGTTCGCGATCGGGCACCCGGACGCGCTGCAGGGCGGTAATGAAACCAAAAAAAAAGCGATGAGGGGGATGACGATAGGCGGGGCCGGGCGGTGGGGGTGCGACACTGCGCTTACCTGCGATGGGACAGGAACTTGCCCGTCGAGTGACCGGATCCGTCACACCCCGGGATGGGACACCTAAGGGGATTAAAAAGTGAGGCGAATGAATGAGTGGGGCGGCAGTCGGGATGGGGGGGAGGGAGGTTCGACGGCGAGCGGCCTTACCGCAGCGGTTCCGACTCCTGGCCGTCGCGCGGCTTGCTCTTCGGCTTCGTGGCGCGCGGGCACCCGGACAGGCTGCGGTGGGACGAGTAGTTGCCGGTGGCGTGGCCCGAGCCGTCGCAGCCGGGCGTCGGGCACTTGAGCTCCTGCGTGTTCGAGTGGTACTGTCTGTCGGTGCGAGAAAGCCCAGGCACGCTGGAACGATACGGAAAGGTGTTTGCGCGCGCTCGCGAGTTAGTGGCGAGCTGGGGTTTGGACGCCGTGGACGCTACTCACCCATCCTTGAGCAGCTTGTCGTGTGACGGGATGTGCGATGGGGGCGGCATGCCGTAGCAGGAGCCAGTGGACGGGTAGCTGGCCCCGGCCACCGACGAGTACGGCCCGAGCGACGCCCCGTACGGCGGGCAGGCCTGGTAGTTGGAGGCGTACCCGGGGTAGCCGTTCGCGTATTCCACCATTCCGTAGCCGGGGTGCGGGCTGTAGCCTGTACGGAGGTTGCCGAATGGTTCAGGTCAGATTCGAGGAAATATCATACAAGTCTTCTATACAACAACACTCCCACCGTCCGCAAGCATGTCTTCAAATCCACCAGAGAACAGCATACAGGGCTGTTCCCTCTTAATATATCCCTCGTACTGTGTTATGCTTTTATCGTTTAACAGCTAGAGCATGCCTTCTGCATGCCTTCTGCATGCACACGTTGGGCATTATCGAATCCAATCACTAGAACGTTTCAACCTAGTCGCAACATCATCGCGGTAGTGCATTAAATTGGATGAAGAAATAAATTAATGAAGAGCGGATATTCGGACACGGACAAACTCGAACGATTGATCCGCAGTTCATTTTTGACGCCATGTTCTTGCAATGTGCGGGGGAAATGCGGGAAACTGCCTGCGTGGGCCAACACAACCGAATCAACAGCAATGTTGCTTTCTGGCCGATAGAATGTCGCAACAGAAGATGCCCTATGTCTCAATCTTCTGCTAATTGGTTTTCGATTAATAGGGAATAGGAATAATAAGAGTATTTGAAAACCTCTAGTTGCTGATTGCTTCCGGCGATCTTCTGTGTACGTGGCTGTGGGGAAACTTTCTGGCAAAGAAATAAAACCGCCCCCTCGATAAAACTGCGAAGCTTTGAAGTCGTGTGAAAATGACCATGCGGTGAAAAGTTGATGTTGAGTTTTTTTTTGGGCACCAGAATTCCATCGACGTTGGAAAACATTTTTAAATTAGAGAAAAAAGTCCGTGGTCGCCATTACGGTAATTTTACTGATGGTTGTCCCGCCCCCTACAGCCCACACACGCCATGGTGGCCAGGGTTGGCCGGGGATGCTTCAAAGAATTGTGGAATGCCTCCTGCGCTTTGTTTGTTTGCTGTCCCTATTGTGGCCGCATTCCGGCCGGACCGAGTCGCGACATCAAAGGATGTCGCAATGATGCTAATGAGTTCCCCGCGCCGCCCCCATACTCACCGCTGTGGTCCCGGTAGCCGTCGAGATAGTGCGAGGCGGCACTGTCCGGGGTCGACTCGCGGCTGTAGCCGGGCGCTGGCGGGCCCATGAAGCCGAAGCCGAGCTGCCGCGGCGGCCCGCTGAAGTCGACGGGCTCGGTGGGCGGCGAGCGGGCGTTCGTGCCCACGGCCGGGCCCGCGCTCGGGTCCTGCTGATACTGTGGGCTGGTGGAGCTGGTGTCGAGAGCGGGGGAAAAGGGTGTCACCAGAGAGTGAGGGAACGTGCGGGGGGAATGGTGGCGGCGAGACGTACCTGTTGGGCAGCCGGCTCACGCTCAGGTCGAGGGTGTGGCCCTGCGGGCTCGGCATGTGCGGACTGTTGGCCGTGATGTGGTTGGGGCTGGTGCCGGGCTTGGGGCTCTTCTGGCGCTCCCCGTCGCCTCTCGGCGTCAGCTCCGACCCGCCGGACGCCCCGTCCGAGGAGGAGACCCCGTTCGACGAGAGATCGATGGCCGGCGGGCGCTCCGAGGGCCCGTTCGGGCCGGGCGTGCCGAGGCTGCGCAGCGAGCCGCCGCTCGAGGTGACCTTCACGCTCAGGTTGATGGCGGAGAAGCCGGGCGGCGGCACGGTGGTGCCCGTGGCGGCGCACGCCGGGTCGTACTGGTAGACCGGGCGCGGGTAGATGGGCCCGGCCGCCACGTTGCCCTCGTCCGGCATCTCCACCTTCAGCAGCGGCGCTCCCGGTGGCGGCAGCATCGCGCCGTGTTGCCCCGTGGACGAGGCGAGGTGCCCGACGGAGCTCTGCAGCGGGGCGGGGGCCGGCGGGCCCGGCACGGCGGCCAACGAGTAGTCGTCGAGGGTCGGCTGCACCGGCGGATACACCGAGCCGTACATGGCGCCCTTCTGCATGCCGTAGCCGGACGCGTCGTACCGCTCGAAGGCGCCCGCATCGTAGCCGCGGGCCGCGTAGGTGCCGAGCTCGTACGAGCCGCCCGGCACGGACTGGCTCGGCGTGTCGTAGTGCATGGTCGTATACTGGTGTTGGCGCACGTCGCCCATCTGGCCGTAGCGGACCAGGTCCTGGTCGCGGCCGTAGCTGCTCTCCAGCATGCTGTGGCCCCGCGAAGTCGCCGCAGCCGGTGACGCGGGTGCGCTGGAGGCGGCAGGGAAGGTGGACTCGCCTGCGGTGGCGCCGGCGGTATCGTCCTGCTGCTCGGTTTTGATCACCGGGAGCTCCTGCGGCCCGAGGGCTTCCGCCGGTCGGAGTCTGACGACGTCCTGCGACGCTCGACGCTTGCCGCTTAGGTCCTTCACTAGCCCTCCGTCGGAGGGAGACGTTGGCTGGGGTCGGCCTGCTTCCGGTGGCTGGGGGAGCTCGGGGAGCGAGTTCTGGCGTGCCGCGTGCACGCTTCGCGACGCTGCGTCCTCCGCAGTGACGGCTAGCGCGGTACGGTATTCACTCAAATGCTGATAGTTTATAACTGCAGCCACCGCGCAACCGAGCACGCCCACGGCAAACACGGTCAGGGACGGGAGCGGGGGGAGAGAAAGACACATCAGAAACGAAACAACCGGCATCACCCCGCTGAGAAATACCAACCTGCCGAGTGCAGCTTCTGGCGAAACAGCAAACCATTCTGGTACTTGCGCTCGCGTGCTGCCGCCTTGCTGGCGGCCGCCTTCGGACAACCGGAGAGACTGCGATGCGAGTTGCGACCGGCACTGACGTGACCGCGCCCGTTACATCCCGGCGTCGGGCATTTCAGAATAGTTTCGTGGAGGGCCAATACTGGTAGAGAAACGGGCCAATCAACGCCATGCTCTTCGGGCAAGTTGTGACGACTTATTGAATGCCGATCGAGAGAGGAAAAGGGAAGGTACTTACACTCGGACGATACTTTATCACGGCGTGGACATCCAGACAAGCTGCAGGTGGGGAAAATGTGCCAGGGAGGAGAGAGAAAAACGATGTAGAGCGATGAAAACCAGCCAGCCCGGGCTCGCCGGGACGTCACGCCAACACCCACCTTCTATGATGCGAATATAGTCCGGTGACGTGCCCTAGACCGACACACCCCGGCGTGGGACACTTGCTCGATTCTGTGGGTGTAGGAAGGGAAAAATTGTACGTTTCTACGCTGTCAGCCGGCCACCTACGGCCGGTATGGGTTTTATCCGTAAGGACATGCAAAATAAATATTATGTCATCTGCTCGGCACAGACGTACGTGCTCTCTGGAACCGGGAACCACGGCAAGCCCGAATCGGGTCGTTAAAGGGGAGTATCAATTTATTGCAAACTAAACGAAGAAGGGTTGCAGAAGGGGGTTGGGGTTGGTGTGGGTAGAATGAAGTGGCTGAACTAGGGGCCTGAATCCCCTCACTGTAGATTAGCATCCCATCAAACATTTTGCCTCGGCCCAAAGTACCCGAAGAAAGGACATCATAGGCGGTGGTTAGCATTCTTTCTACAAAATCAACCCCCCTTCGTAGCGGTGGATATGAACACACGCACACACATACACACGCAACTCCGTTCCGAGTGAAACGAAGGGTGGCGGGCAGGAGAGCATGTTCGGACCAGCGAGATGCTGGCAAAAATGCTAGGCACGTAGTTTAAAGGAAAAAAGAGGGATTTCCACATTCCCCCTTGGCACGGTGGAGGGGGTGGGGTGTTCGTGTGCGGATGCGGGCCGGCACAATCAGATTGTCGAAGTTGTCAGAGCTTATTAAAGAAGCGGTGCGACAGAGGGGACGACCGGGGGCGAGCGGGGAAGTGTAGCAAAGGGTAGCTGAAATGTGTGAGAAAAAATCTTCCCCTCCCAGGGACGGCGCTCCCCGGTCCGGCTCGGTGTGTGGGTCATCGAGCGCAAACAGTGTGGAGGATGTGTGAGGATGAGTTGATCCCTTTGTTCCGCCCCCGGAATGTCAGGCACCATCGCTACGGGAATGCACTGCCCGACTGGTGGGGATGGGAGTGGAGACCGGTTGCGATGAACCTGCCAAATCCCCGGGGGGATTTTCCGGGATTATGGCGATAGTCCGGTGAGCGGTTACGAAGTACCGGAGTCCGCAGTCAATCCTCGTCAGCTATCGCTTCGACGGTGTGGCGGAGTGAGGGGCTGTGGGTAGTGTAGGCAGTGAGTCGTTCTCGGGGTGGGGAGGAGGAGGAGGAATACGTGAAAATTACTACGATAATGATGCGACAAGCACCAATCGTGGCCGATCCGGAGGATGATTCGGACGCCCAGATTGGAGACACTGCCCTCGACTCACTCGAAGCCTCCGAAGGCAAACCCGACCTATGGAACTGTGCCTACCTTTCAGACCGGCCGTGTACGAGCTGTACCGCTGGTAGCTGGACAGTCTCCCCGAGCAGTGCGAAGGTGCGGCTCGGTCGTTGGATGCGCTACGCTGGCTGCTGCTGCTGGCGCTGCTGGTGCTGCTGGTGTGCGGTGCACTATCGCCGGCGGGGCCGGACTGCAGCGGTGTGCCGGGTGTCGAGGTCGAGCTGACTGTGTTCTCGTTCCCGGGACTGATCTTGCTCCGGAAGCGCTGCTCGGTGGACTTGGCGACCTGGACGCTCTGTCTGTCTGCGCTTCTGCCGTGGCTGCTGCTGCTACTCACAATGCTACTGCTGACCGACTGATGCGCGGTGCGGCTGCGTGAGGTGGGACCGTCGCGGCGGGAAAGATCTCTCATAACACTCGTCGCTGGCCGGGAGTGTGCTGCTCCGTGCTGGACGCTGCTGGACTTGGACGTGGAGGCGCTAGTTAGTTGATTGTGCGGCAACACTGACTCCATAGAGTCATGGGCGCGCGAGCGGATGCCGGAGTAGTCACGGATGGACACCGACGATCGCTGGCGCATAGCAGTGCACTGCCGCAACCGGTATCGGTACCGGTTGCTCCCGGTGCGGTACACGTCTCGCGCGACGTCGGCCCCCTACATTCTTCCGTGCCCGACCGTGTCCATCGGCACCGGGGGTCTTCTACGCACCGTGCCTGGAACAATTGTGTCTGGAACGATACGGAACAGGATACAGGAATTCCCATTGAAACCAGGGCCAGAGTGGATAGAGCGGCTGTCAGCAACATACTGGAGCCCTGCAGTAGGCCCTCAAACCGATGCACATTCGACCAACGGAAAATTATTTATCACGCCGTACAAGAAAAAACGTCAGGCGTGTCGCTTCTTTTTCCCATCATTTCCACTTGGCAGCAGTACCTTTCCGGTTCACCTTCGGTTCCAATGATTACACCACTACGTCATACGCACAACGAACGCAGGTGTTTGATAGTCTCCTTTGCTGCAAATGAGTGCCACCTCTTGGAGCAAGCAGGGGCGACTCTTTCGGGGTGGGTTGGGTGAGCAAAGGGACGCCAGAAATCTGACCCGATCACCCTTCGAAGAATCATTCGCCAACGGGGAACTCGATTTTGCCATTCTTCGACCTTATTTTCACATCCATTTGCGTCACATCCTTGTCGCTGAGTGCATAGCACCGGTATCGTGTGGTACCCTTATTGCCTTCCCTTTGTTTATCCCGTCCAACCCCTCTCTCGCCGACCGCCTTGCCTTCGACTCGTTACGAAATTTTGAGCATACTGGAGGGCAGTTTCCTTTCACGGCACGCATTAATTATGCGCATTATTATGATAATATCAACCGTCATACGTATGTATGCGTGTGGGTGTGTGTGTGTTTGAGCATCTCGCAGCAATCATGTGCGCGTCTTTTGCGCTCGCTTGCATCGGGGTAGACTTTAAATTCGATGGAAATCTCGGCGGTTGTTCGGTTTTTTGTGGTTTGTTTGCCCCATCTGTTGGCGTGGGCGGGCGTGGGTGGGTAGACCCTTTTGTCTTACCCTTTTCAAAACGCCCGTCGGGCCCGTCGACAGTGCGGCCTAATGGGTCGGATGATGTGAGATTGAAACCGGGAAGCAAGTGCGTTCGGTCATCGCAGAGCTCTCGGGTGGTTCGCACGATGGTGCGCTAGTCATCCGTTTCAAACGCAATCAACCAGCGGCCGGCCAGGTCTAGTTGCGTAACGAAGAAACCTCCCACCACGAGCCAGCGGAACTGCCGTTGGTGTGTAGGGGGGTGGCATGGCTATTTCAGTGCAAAAACAGCAACCCTTTCCGACGTTTCGTTCAGGACCGCTGCACAAAGGTTGGAGAGTGCAAGCGCTCGGAGGTGGGCGGCTGTATTGGTAAGGGCCCTGACACGAAGTCAACTGCCATACGAGCCACGCGTCGGGCGCGTGCTGTTCAGCTCCACCGGGCCAGGCCGTGGTGCGTCGGGTGCAGCTGGGGGCACCCTCGGGCGGGACGGGCCAACTTTTCCCCAGCAAATGTGGGGAAATTCGAATCATCATCGTGTTGCTGCTGCACTCAAACCCCTAGTGTCTACCACGCACGTGCGAGTGGTTTGGCGATTACTAATTTCCGATAACGCTGACGACTGATCGAAAAGCCCTCCGTATCTTCCGGCTCATTTCGTCATGGTTTCGCTTCAGGAAAATCGTATCTCTTTTCAATAACGACGGCGTAATGCCTCCTCCAAACTTAGCTTTCCATAGAAACAGAAGCACTTTGGAATGATCCAAACCCCCCGTTCTTTGAATTTCATTGAAAATGTGAATCTTTTCTTCACCCAAGCAAGGATTGGGAAAACGTCCTCCATACTCTGAAGGGAACTGGGTGAGCTTCCGGGCTTACACAAGTTAAATTGCACCTGCCCGTCAGCAGCGCGCCAGGATAAATGGATGGCTCCAGTGAATGCCAAAGGTAAACCTCCGCGTCAGTGTCGAGCGGTACCGAAAGCCAGCCGCCGGCGGGCGTCTACAAAGCAGGTGCGTAAGCGGATTGTCGGTGCGCGACGGAAAAGCCGCCCAACGCAACCTCGGCTCTCGGGGGACGTCACTCGTTTCGCAAACTTTCTGCCAGGACTTGTCAATCCTAGGGTCGTGGCTGGCGAAACGAAAATGGCGAATTAAACTCGTCAGGAAAAGTTCTCTGGCGTGAGTGATACAGCCGCACCACCATCTGCTTGGTTGATAGCTGCTGAAAACAGAGAATAGCTTTTCATTTGTTTTCAGCGCTTTTTTGAGGTTGAGTTTTTTTTTTGAGCTAGGGTTTTCAGCGAAGTACAAAAGTTCCTGAGACTCGATGTTAATCAAGTCTATCATGCGCTAGAGAACAATTTCGAGGAACGCGTTTTGCTCATAACGCGACACATGTTCCTATACACACACACGCACACCCACACATAAAACACACCAGCACACACATCTGAAAACGCACACAGGTATTCACTCACAAGTGAATACAGCTAGAGGCGTGCATACACACAGGTGGGTCTGTGCGGGGCTGACTCGGGTCCGGCTACCACCTCCGGCCGCTGTTCGAGGTGACCGTGTCCTACATGCACGTTTGTTTGATGATGTTGATAGGTGTGGCCATCGACGATGGTTCACAATGATTGGCTTTGGCGCTAGGTTCGTACAGTTCGGCCACTGGTTTGCTAGTGGAACCGTGTGTTGACCGACACGAGGTTCAAGAGCATTGATCAGCCCGGAAAAGTCTCCCCATGGGGATTTCCAGGCTAGAGCAGGGAACTTTCACCACTATGGATCTATCAGAAATAGGGAACCGTTTTTTTTTTCCGCCGTCCACATGTAAGTCAGGTGACGGTGTGGTGGGGACACACCAACGGGGACCACAAACTGGGTGAAGTACACACCTGGGACTCACCTAGAAACTGAACTCCGCTGCAACTCCCGTGGAAGAGTCCGCACGGTTGTAAGTGGGCGCGCAATCCTTCACCACGCTATGAAAAACTCAACGGCACGAGCTCGGCGGGAGACTGGGGCAGAGCACAGGTTCCCGTGCTGGGAAAAACGAACGACAAGCGCTGGCGGACAGGAATGGCAGACACTGAGCAACTAACGCCTACGTTGGCAGCGTCCTCGTCTCTACCTGCGCTGGGCTCTGCGATACAACTGCAGCTCCGTGGTAGCAGTGGCGCTGGAGTTAGTCGACGATGTCGATGCTGGACGCCGACGGCGACGGCGACGGCAACGACGACGGCGACGAAGTCCTGCCGAGCCGTTCACGAACCGATGCGGCTCCTGCGCACGTCCTACGAAACCTTCGGCGGCCCACGGGAACGCCGCAGCACCGTCCGGCGAGCTGCCGTCCTGCTCTGGCGTCGAGCGGCGCGAAACTTCCCCTTCGCGAAAGGGCGGATACGAAGGCCGGCCCCCCTCTTGTGCGAACCGGTGGCCCCATTTGGGGAGGTCCTGACTGGCTGCATCGGCCGCTGACTCGGCTCGATTGGTCTGCACGCTCTGTTTCTTATCAGCTTCAAGAAGGCGCCCTGGTGGGATGGGTGGAGGAAGGAGAGCGGTGGGGGGGAGGGGATGGAACGGTGAACGGTAGGATTCCAGTTGCTTCCGGTGACCGAGTCCATTTTACTTCACCTTTTCCCACTGAACGCTCGCTTCTTCAGGTACGCGGGGGAACTTGCCAGCCAGCCAGAGCCCTGTGCCTGTGTTCAAGAGTGGTTTAATTGTTCGAGATATGCCAAAATTATCACTACACCAGCATAGACCCCACCGGCAGGCCATCATTTTCACAGTCAGCTTTCCGAGCAGACGGAGCGGATCACGCTGCCCGAGGTAAAAAAAGTCTGTAAGAAAATGGGCCGGAAAAGAAATGGGCGAATCTCGGAAGAAGGTCGGTTTTGCCTGACGCCCCACCGAAAGAGCCCACTCGGCCAGGCTCCAGCAATGCCCCCCCCCCTGCCCTCGGTAGGCTCCGGCCAGGGGGCGTTCTGTGACACTCAGTGCCAAAGCGAGACAACCGGTCGCCCGGCGAAGTTGCACTAGCTTCCTCCTCTCTGCTATGGTAGTGCTCGTTGGCGGGCGCAGGCGCACCACCACGCATTCTTGTGCCCTGTGCGTGGGTATGTGTGTGTGTGCGCGTGCAAATTCCCTCGGAGGGGAAGGTTCGGCGATTCCGCGCCCGTGTGCTGGAATGCAACACCGAAGATGGATCGACGGCACAAGGTTTGGATCCGCCTCATCCGCTCGAGCCGGGCACGAGCGCCGGAACCGCCGGACGGAACGAACGCCAGCCGCTCGGCGGATGAGGTTGAGCGATGCCGCAAAAAATCCGCGTGCTCAGTGTGCAACGGCATGCCGACGCTGGTGGAGAGCGCGCCCGAACGATTCCCCAAGGGCGGCTGTGCTCTACGGAGCATCGATGTTCGTAGCATTGCCAGGCTTAGATTAGATGCTGGGCGAAGAGTGCTTGTTCACATGATGCTTTGAAATACAGGTCCTGCAATCTTTGTAGCAGCACGGACCGAGGGCTTCCTGATGGGAAATTAAGTTTTCCGAACTTCTTAGACGTTCATTCTCGATACTACTTAAAGCCTGAGAAACATTTAAAAGAAAGTAGACAGTATTGTTCCACTTGTGAAAAGTAGGCTTCCTTGTGAAACGCCCAATGGAGTAGTTGTTGCAACTTTAACGTGGGGTTTCGTCGGATTTGGATTGTTTGTTGGATTATGTTTGTTGCGTTTGTCCGCAACCTGCAAACAATAGGTAGAACAGATTTGTGAACACATTTTAATTTAGTTTTCCCTTCTCCTTGAAGGTGGCCAAACAAAGTGTACACCTTTCGCCCAGACAGGGCCTGGCGCGTTCCCGCACTCTCGGAAGTGCCTACACACACACACACACCTACACCCTTCGCCGTAGCAAACCGCACGTCCTGCGGCACACTCCTAGGCGGCCCGCGCCAAGACTGCTAACCCTTCACTCACTACCCGTCTAGCCGGCGAAACTTGTTTGAAAGATTATTTTTTAAACTTGCCCCACCCCCGCCTCGCTTTTTTATTCCAACCCTCAACCCTCATGCACACCCTTCCCCCAAGGGTTCCTCATCTTTATGCCTTACTCTCACTTTCCCCCTCCCCTGGCGGCGCGTCCAGGTTCCCTCGGCGGTTCCACCGCTTTCCCTTTTCGATTTCTAGGCCAAGTTAATTTAGTGCGAAGTGAGTTTTCCCCCTGGTTCGCTCCCTCCCGCAGCCGGTGCGCTGTCGAACGGGCGGCAGTTTTCCGGTGGTACTACTCCGTCGGGCCGTGTGTCGTAGGGGAGGGAAATGTGGGCCCCGGGTAGGTGGCCGCGAAAACGGAGCAATTTTCATTATTTCTCAAATCACAAAATGAAAAATAAATCAAACATACACACGCACCACCACCACCGGCACTTCACCCTGTCCCGTGCGTCGCCCCACCGACCCCCTTCGGCAAACTTTGCCAAAAACGCTCACTCTACCCTCACTTCCGTCGAACCCTCCCCCTTACCATCCTCCTCTCACTTCTCCCCCAACCCACCGACACAATCATCGATTATTCCTCCCGCAACCCGCGCTAGAACGTGCGTGGATGGGGCTTAATTTTTCGCGGCTCCGTTCTTTTATTCGCCGCCGCGGAAAACAAAAGCCCGAGTCGCCCGGCGGTGTGCCTTTACTGTAATTAAAACGCTGCCGGTTGCCGTTCGCGGCGAAGCTCCCATCCCCTAGCGCTTGCTAACGGCGGGAAAATCAGGGAACGAAGCACAATTCGCAAAGACGCAAGCGGGACCATTTCTGCGACTGCGGCAGTGGGCCCCCCGGGGTTGGTGAGGAAGGATGGCGCCGAATGGCGGAACTATAGCGAATCGTGTCGCCACTTTTCCATTGAAACACAAAACTTTATCGGTTGACAAAAAAAAAAGAAGAAAATTGTAAATCTCAATCTCCGTTCGACCCTTTGTTGTCGATTTATTGGATTCTGATTGTGGATCCCTACCATGCGCTTTTCATGTCCACCCATTCCGGATCCGAATGGGAAACACCGAGCGTCGGGATGAGGAATGACAACCAATGCAGCTCCCCTACACATGTATCCAATGTTTGCCTCTCAAGAAATAGGAAAACCCTGCGTAAAGTGGGTGGTAATGAATGGGAAAACGGCCACCCAAATTTCGAATCGTTTTCGTATCTCCTAAGCAACAACAGCATTCAATCTATAACTCAAAACATAACTTCGATTTTCCCGGTGCTGTAAGGATTATTGATTATAGCAGCAGCATCGTTCACTGCGCGCATCCCTTTTGACTTTCCTGGTCTTTTTTTGCGAGGGCTACAGTACATGCAGAAAAGGGACTGCAAAAGACACCTCGAGTGTACTGCGTTGGCTTCGAGAGGCCGAGGAGAAAAAAACGATTAGTTTTCAGCAGCAGCAGCACCAGCTTTCTTTGCCACGGCAACGCATCCTTTTTGTCTTTAAAATAAAGACTGGACGGGGACGAGACGTCGCGGGGATGTCTGAGACGCCCGGTGTGGGTGAGAAAATTGTCCATTGCCTTCGATCACAAACCGAGTGCAGCGAGGAAAGGACGAGGTCGCAGGACGTTGGTGGCGGGGGGGATGGTATTTCCCCCACCACACACACAAAGCCAGAAAAACGTACGAAATCAAAAATAATACACACTGTAGTCCATTTTCCAGGCACTACTTTCCGGGCTCTACAGCTTCCTTACGAAGCGGCCGGAAAAAAGGGGTCGAACGCTTGTAATTAATTATAATTTCTGCACGCTATCTCGACTGTAGCAGACGTTTTCCGCTGCGCCGTGTGGATAATTTCTTATAGCTTGCTGTTGTTTTTTTTTTGTTTTTCACTCCACCCCGTTTGTGCTCAGCTTCTCTCTTCATTTTCGTTCAATCCTTCTTTCGCCCGCTCTCTCTCCCTCACGGTTCCTGTGTCTCGGTGCGTTCGCTTTCTCTCACACTGCCAGAGATTCTGCATTTTCCTTTTGGCCTTTTTTTTTTTAAACTCCGAAAGCTTCCGGTCACGATCGAGTTCTATCTTGGCGGTTACCGATTTTCAATCGTTCGCCAACCGAACCCCGAACATGGCCCGGGAGTGAGATTTTCCAGCAGCGGACAGCGTCGGGACCCGTTGCCCTTTTTTTTCAGCAATCATTTTCTTCCGCTTTATCCGCTGAGGTGCGAGTGTGGGGGCGAGCGGGTTGGGCAGGGGGTTTACCCTTTGCCCTTCCAAGCTTCCGGCCGGACGCGAAGTCACAAACAGTGCAAAAATGCAATCCCCTTTTTCCGCACTGCCACGATAGCGAGCAGCTGAGGTTGATCGTGTTTGGCTTCCGCCTGTTTTTTTTGCCTTCGCCTCCGCTTTGTGTTGCCTTGTGTTTGTCTGGAAAATATGTCCGCATTTTGATATAAAATTCCAGCCCCTCCAACCGTGACCCCCCGGGCCCGGCCGCTGGTTCCGCTGACGATGCTGAAGTCCATTAATGGAGTGATTACTTTAATTATTCACCATGAATTTTCGGTGTTCCCATTAATTCCTATGCAGCGCACCGAATGCGCGCCACCAGGACGTGGAATGTCCGGGACGTGAATGGTGGGAGAGGGCGACGAAGAAGGGTCCGTGTCGAGAAGGCGGACGCAAGGCATCAGGATTGATGAAGTCCTTGCCAAATTTCGAAACGTCAGACCGGATGAAATCTCGCTTTTCGATGGATGGCTGAGATGGGGGTGGGTGGGAGGATCTGGAAGAGGCAGAAGAAAAAAATACGGGCCGCGCAGGGTGGGTGGTGGCAGTCGGGGGGCAAGATGTGCGGTGGCAAAATGGGTTGGAACATAATTAATTATTAAGCCCGCACCTCAATTACAGCTGATCGATTTTTTGTGCTGCCTCCGGAGAAAATCCGGTGCAGGCGAAACGATTGAGAAAACCGAAAGGAGGAGCCAGGGGAAGGGGCAAAGGAAACGTGAAGGATCCTTGGTTCTATTGAGTGTGTGTGTGTGTGGGCGCATTTTTCTACTAATCAATTAGCCTGCCACATCCGACGAATTTCAGTAGTGCTTAGGCAACCGCGCTCACCGACACAGGCACACACACACCAACTCTGGTGCAACATCGCAAGGAATAATCAAAAACTAATTACAATTACGCCGGCGATGACGAATAATCGTCGGACCTCCCCCCACCTCCTCCGGGCCCTTCCCGTGCGCCGGCGGAAGGGCGATATGATTGATGGAGTGTTTGATTGGCTTCAAATGATCGAACCAGTAATCGCTCACCGGCCGCTGGGATCAATCTGGAATTTCCCGCCCGGCCTCCGTTGGGTGTTTTCGTCTCCCCTTTCCCGGAGTTTCCCTTCTTCTCGCCAATTCCGGGTGTGGGATCGATCGGGAGTCGCGGCAGTGAGGTAGTCAAGAAAACCTGCCTCGAGATGACGATTGAGTCGGACGCCGGCAGATTGAAGGCAAAAATAAAAACCACCCAGCACCGCGATTAAACGCCTCCGGTTTGGGGTCCGGATCAATGCACGCCGCACGGCCGTATATATTTGTGTGCGATAATTCAATCCATTAACTCGAGAACGCCCCGGCTTCTCGCTTCAGCTGCGCCCGCAGGCGGAGACGCTGTTCGAACACGCCGACATTTCCGGGGCGACACGGATTCGCCGTTCGCCGATTTCCGGTGGGTCGCCTCCACAGCCAACCGCGCCCGCGAGAACGGCTGCCTTCACGCTGCGCGTGAATAATTCCTCAACCTATCGCGCCTGCATGGCATGTGTCGGGCGCGTCGCCGTCGCCACCACTACAAGGGCGACGTACACCTTCGCTGCGAATAACGGACGGAATCAACCAGAAGCACGGCGCAATCGGTGCGAAAGTCGTCGAAAGCAGCTTGTCTTTAATGTCAAGAAACCTAATTATAAATGTAAGCGGGGTTCGTATGGCGGCAGGGGATGTCTTCGAATGGTTCGGGAGGGGGGCGGGAAGGGACCGAGGCCAAGGCCAAGGAGAAGGATTTAGGATACGCGTACGCCGGGCGAGATATAGACACATATATAACAACCCCCCTAGCTGGTTGGGGCTGGCAGTAGTTCTGCCGCTGCCATCTCTTCCCCGACACGCTGCTTCGTTGTCCTTGCGGGGAAAACCCGCCACCCGCCCCAAACCGTTCTCAGCGGGCAACGACCATTTAAAGCTGTTGCCGAGTGCGCGTCGAGTCGGGTGCCGATGCTGATAATTTGGCGGCAGAAGACAGTCCTGGCGCGCGGTCGGAAAAACCTCGCCCGACGACAACACACGCACGCTCGGGCGTACCCAGCGGCCTAATTATGTGTGGCACAGTCTGCCGAAAATAAGCCTCACCGTGTGTATGTGTGTGTGTGTGTGGAGCGGGCGATGGCAATTGTCGAGCGGGAATTGTCTGCCGGATTGTCGCCCGGTGCCGCCGGATCCCTGGCAGCTCGTTCGAACGTGTGCCATTTCCCAGCGAGCATGTTTCTAGCCCCCGTTACGGGCCGGCCAACTTCCCCCCCCCCCAATCATCCTGTCGGCCTACAAGGTACGTCTGTGAGCACGTCTCACTCGCTGCACTGGCCCTGGATGTAGGAGGCTGAAAGATACTTCACCCACGTTGCGGCGAGGCACCGAGAGATGCCGAAAACTCTTAAGATTAAGAACCGCCCGCCCATCGCTCCTTCATTCAAGCCAGCGGCAAAGGAAATTCCCTACCACACACACACACACCGAACGATCTACGTGACCAAACGTCATGTTCATCTTCGCCTGCCCGCGAGGCCAACTCTTTCGTGCTGTGAAAATTGTGCTGAGGGGCGGAAAACTACAACAACCCAGCACAACACAACAGCGAACAGGGTGGGGCGGGAGTGTCGGTTTGGGGAGATGTGGTGGAGGGCGTGCACCGACCGTAACGGCGGCGTTTTCCGTCGGCGATGATGCGTGTTTTGACTGTTATTTTTCAGTTTTCTTAATAGTTTACAACCCATTCATGTGTTGAGTGAATCGATGGTGGCGCAAATGCGTTGGAAAATCGGGCCACCGGAAATGAGTGGGGTGGTGGGGAATAGACAGGATGGCAGAGTGGGCAGATTTCCGGCATCCGGCTAGACGCGCCACTCGCTCGCAGGATACGCCACATTTTTCGGAGCTAGGACTTAGACTGGGCTTGGGGTTTGGGTGGCTCGATTATAAGTGCGCTCCCTGCCGAATCCTGATGTTTCACCCTCCCCTTCCTCCGCCACCAGTCACCCCTACACAACCCCCTGGGGGACGAAGTGGGCAGGAAAATTTCACCTAATTAAAGAGTTCGTTCCGCCCCGGCATCCGTGGAACATTCTGCGCGATCCTCGCTGGCGTTCGAGCGTAGCGCGGCGGGAACGGGACGGAATGGACCGGAAATTCGGGATTCGTTCAGGAGGGCGGAAAGTTCGCCGGCCCGCACGAAAATCGAACCAAGCCGCAAGAGAAGACAGAAAAACAAAAACAAAAAAAATGGTTGAAAAATGTACATCATTTATCGATCAACCGTCGGCGGACGGCGAAGCTCGGAACGGTTCAGGATTTTCCCTCCCTCTTCCTATCATGGCAACAGGATGCGCAGGCAGCATTCCGGTCCCGAATCACGGTGTCCGTCTGCAACTGAGAGGTTGCCGTTTCCGGCGACTCGGACCGGGCGGAACTCACAAATGGCCGCCCGAGGCAGGATTTCATTTCTGCGTTCATTTTAATTCGGTTAAAGACAGAACATCCAGACCCTTCGCCCTTCTGGCCGGCCGGCCGTATCTTGGAAGACTGTTCTCCGGCGCCCTCCGAGGCACTTGGCAAGTTTCACGTCGCCCGCCCGCGCACCAATGTGCCCCCTTCGCTTCCTTCCCCGGGGAGTGCTGCGTCCCCGAACCGAGCGATACGCGGCTGGAAGGATACACACGATTTGCCTACGGCGTCGGATTACTGCTGGCCGGGGGTTTTTGATTCACGCCGGGAAAGGCGTGCAACCCGGCCAAGGGCAGCGAGGCACCGGCGTGCCTCCTGGGAAACCCGACCCACCACACTGATGTCTGATAGTTGCAAGCCAGTGCTGCCAGGCGCTTTCGCAGGCGAGCGGAAGATAACGCCCGAAAGATTTATGTGCCCGCCCTTCAACCCCGCTGTAGGCGAACGGAAAGCGGCACGTGTAGTTCGTGCGGCATGCACTCGCCATCTCGCTCCCGCGTGGGTTTTCTCTCTCCCAGCCCTTGCCCTTTCTTGTGTTTGTTCCATTACACACCTTCTCCCAAAGCTATCGCTGGAGGTCTTCGGCGGAGGTTTTAAAGATCCGTTTGCTTTTATCGAACGACTGGGAAAAAAAAAAACAAGATAGCTGCGAAACGGATCACGCAGGAAGCCAAGCAGAAGACGCACATCTTGAGCAGCCGCAGCCTTCGTCGGAGGCCCGAGTAGTGGCGTGTTGTTGCACCTTGTGGCCCGGAATGGTTGAACTTCTTCGCTCTCGCTGCCGCTCGCCTACTCTATTGCTTCCCACTACGCCAACTGTGCCTTTTGCCCAGCGCACCAAGGACGGGTGTTTGTGTGAGTGGGTGTCTGTGTGTGTGGTACGTCACCACTCCGAGCCCAAGCTCTCAGGCCCAAGCCCATCGGCGGGTTTTCCGGATGATACCAAATGCGCCCGAGCTTGAAAATAGATAATTAAATTATCCTCAATTCAAATTATTTCAAGATCTTTTCTGCACCCGCCTCGGCATGGTGGGGTTGTGGGATTAGGCGGTGACAATTGGTCGATTGTTGTGGATGGTGGCTCGCCAAAGGCAGGAAGCGCGGAGGGTAAGCGCCCGCCAGCGATGGCGGCAGGAACGAAAAGATTGGAACGCTCGTAACAATTGTAAGACGAATTGGTTGGCACGGAGTCGGATCCCCAGGTTGGTAGAGGGAAGAGAGGCAGCTAGTTTCCTGCGGCGCAGTGGCAGGGACGGGAAAACTATTTACCACGGCCCGAACGATGTCGGGCTGCTGAGACGATTTTCCCATTTGCTGCTTCACTGGAGTCCTGATGGAGATTCTGCAGGACGTCCTCGTTCCTCGAGAGCTCTGCACCATCGACGCCGACGAGGACGACGAAGATGGTTCTTCTAGCTCTAGTGGGAAATTATTTACCCACCCTGCCTACATTCTTCCACTCTCTATCCCTCTCTCTCTTGCGTTTTCTCCCTCTCTGACTCGCCCATTTCGAAAACGCCATTTGCACTGCTTGTCAGTTTCGTCGATGGCTTTTTCGGGACGATGACAATGCCAGCAGCATGACATGCACACTTTCCATCGGCAGCCAGTTTTAAGGTTCGACGCCCTCCCCTAGCCGCCGCGCTATCCTTTCGAAAGAAAGCGCCTGGTGTCGATGGTTGCTATTAGGGCAGGCATCTACGAATTTACGAGTGTGAGACAAACAGGGCAACGCTCCGGCGGAAGGATGGAGTTCGATCTTACGCTGTACATATGCATCCGGGCCGAGGCTCGATCGGCGGTACACAAACATTAAGGGATCACACACACACACACACAAGCAACTCATCATCCAGGCTTACCATTAGCGAGGCCGGCTTGAAGTACACCGACTCGTCGAAGAGCCACTCTGCACGATACGCGGGCGTAGCCAAGTGGCATCGGAACAGCAATATGAATCGCACTCCAGTCGCCGGGTTGAGCGCATTTTTCCCGAATTAGTGCCCACTTCAATTAATCCTCCGCGTGCGGCAGGCGGACACCGCGGGCCCAATACGATGAGCAAACATGCACTATACACCACACTTCGCATACACGGCGAGCCCCGGAGTCCTCGAGCGCGGACTCATCCGGCCCCATAAGATGGGAGAACTAATTATTTCTGCGGCCGCCGGAGGCAGGCGCGGATGGGGAAAAAGAGAAAATGGTTCGTCCCTTCCCAGAAGCACCAACCAGATTTGGGGCGCGGAGGAAGCACGAGGGTACCCCTCCCGTCCGGCGAGCGCCCTCCCGGGTCGGCATTACTTACTGTAATTGAAATGAAAAATATTTTCCTATCGAATATTTCCGATTATGTTTACTCATAAATTCCGCCACCTGCCGCCCCACTCGGGGCGGGATTCACTTTCCTTTCCGGATGTATATCCGGTTTCGGATGAGGGCGAAGAAAATCGTTCACACACATTCATATTGCCCCGCCGTCGGTGGCAGGAAAATAGCCTGCTCGTCGTCGCCGGTCGTCCGGGCGACAGTTTTCCCGCAAAGCAAACCGGAAGGAAACAGTGTGACCCATTATCGTCACCCATAAACTCTCGCACATCTTCGGGATGTAATCTTTTTGGCCTCAATCTCGTTTCTTTTTCCTACCCCCCGTGCACTCGCTTTTCCTTTCCGCCCGCCCGTCCGTGCTGGTTAGCCAAAGCCACTGTTTTCTTCCACTTTTTTTTGTTCGGCTTTTCCCAAGACCGCCCCGTCCCGCCGTGGCATCGTTCAGGGGCAACTATTCACTTTTTTCGCGTGCGTAAAAGTGGAAGAAAAGTGTTCGGCTGTAACGGGTTTCACTGCCCTGCCCTGCCCCGCCCTGCGCCGCCGGGGAAAAGAGCAGGAATGAAAACTGTGCGGCCACCGCTGCATACCGCAGCGCAGTATTTTTGTGTGTCGCTCGTAAATTGGCGCAAAATATTTATCCATCCCGGTGCTTTCGTATCCCTCGCCCGTCCACCCACCCCGTCGCCCTACAGC
>JAOEFI010000001.1:6863432-6880320 GCA_034621735.1 Anopheles plumbeus | reverse complement strand
CCCCCCCCCCCCCGGGGCGGACGGAAGCGGGCCGAATGAAAGCCCAATGCTGCAGCGCCCGGCCGGCGAGTACCGGGCCGTCCAAATCATTAATGAAATAATTAAGAAGACGCCGAAAACCTTTTACCGCCGCCGCGTTCGGCCCGGAGTCCTTCCCACATTGCCTGAGTCTGCCGAGGACATCCAACTGGCGGAGCTGCCGGGGGTCGAATGTCGGGTCCTTCGGTGGCCGATGCGGGGTGGGGGTTGGCGGACGTCTGTGCGGTGGCATCGACCGGACTCCTTTCCCGGACCATCGGAAGGATCAAGACGAACCGGGCCGCTGGACATCGGTACACTTCTGCACAACGGCGCGGGAGGTAGGTGGAAATTAAATAACCGAGGAGGGAAGCAAAAAAGGAAAACACCAGAAATTACCACTCCAACGGCGACCCGTAACAACGCGGCGGGCGGGAAACCATACGCAGTTAACAAATGATAATACAAAATGTGAAGCAAATACCACACGCGCTCATCGTTCACTTTTCCACCCATTTTCCAAATGGAATCGGGACACGGGTCCACGGTTCAGTTTGTTGCTGTTGTTGCTGTTGTTGCTGTTGTTATTGTTCTTCCCGTATGTTTTGTTGTGGTTCCTTCCGTCTCTGTCTCTCTGTTCCGTTTGGGCGCTCTTCTCCGTCGGGTCGGGTCCTGGTCGGGCATATTTTTCATAAATTTCAATTACGATGTCCCTATCGTCGTCACCGTCACCGTTTTCCCGGCGCGCCATGGTTGGCGCGCGGTGGTTCGCTGGAAAATTAATCAAAAAAGGATAATTCAATCTAAATTTCACTCGCCCGGACACGGCCGGGAGTCGCCAGGAGCCGGCTTTTTTCGGCCCAGGTACGTCCGGCTTGTGGAACAAATGTCGGGTTTCATACATGGTTGTGGGTGTGTGTGTGTGTGTGTTACGGGAAGCCGGTGGCCATCGGCGAGGAATTGTTGCATCGTTGCGCTCGCCATTAGGGACCCTTCTTGTCCCTTCAGATAAAACCTACTTCCATCCTTCTCCTGTTCCCGTTTACACTCTATCGGCTCTCGCTTCTTATCTTTCCATAAAATTGCTTTATTTTCCAGCCAGCAATGTTTTTTGGAAAACGCCCGTTTGACCATCCCAGTCCAAGTCGTCGTCCTAGTCCTCACCGTTCGGGAAATCGATTTTGTTGAACTTAATTTCACAATCAAATCGGAAAAGTTGTGCTGCAGTAATCGGCTGCCTCGGCACTACCACCACCATGTGTTCAGCCAGACGTCAATCTCTTCCATTACGTTTCACCCCTTACCGCCCCACCCCTTGGTTCACAGTGACACATTCACGAAGTGTTTTCGAGGTAAAGCAAAGAAAAGAAGTAGAAGAAACGAATCATAAACTCTTAAGATTCGACATCTGGAGGGCTTTCTTGAGCCTGACGTTTTGCTGTATTTATCTCCTTTTTTGTTTGGTATGTCATTTTCCATCATCCATCATATAAACACTTCTCGGAAAACATTCCGTTCCGAAAGATGGAAGAGCAGTGGAAAAAGGGACTTACGGTTTCAATTGCCAGCCAGATTTCCGCACCGCGCCCGTTTCGAGAAATCTTTCTTTCCACAGCCCTTCCCCCGCAACCATTCATTACCCCTTCCGTCTCACGCAGCCGGTGGCTTCCGGGAAAGCCGGGAGTGTATTTCCACGATGCTTGAAACCATCTCCATCATCATCTCCATACGCATCATCCGTCGAAAACAAGTTGTAATCTTCATTTGAAAGCTAGAGCTCAACCCTCCATTACCGTCCTCCACCTCCACCTGCATTCACGCCACCCACCGCCCCCTTCAACCTCTTCCCCTTCATTTCCACCTTTGCGCGGAAGGCGATGGGACGAGTCGAATCGAAAGAATCACAATCAGAACTCATTAAGACGCAATCCTTTTCCACCATTTTCCCCGGGTACGGTCGCCGGAGGGTGAGAAAGGGAGTTGGACGATGGGGCGAAGGGCGGTCGAGCACGCGAGCGCTCGGTGTGTGACGGTTTTAGCCATCCCAACTCCTTCCCCGCAGTCTCGCTCCATTCCTCTCTCTCTCCGGCCCTGAACGCAAGGGGGTGGGCGGAAAATGAAAATGAGTGCCGGGAATAAAAATATAGACAAGCAGAAGAAAATGCCGGCGCGTGCGGGCGGCAGCCCAACAACAATTAATATAATTGTGGAGATAGCGAATTTTCCAATTTCATAAAACTCACGAGCGCGCTGCGGAAAGGGCAGGGTTGGGGTTTGGCGGGTGGATGGGTTGAAGAGGGAGTGGAGGTGGTTGGCAGCAGTGCCTCCAGCGTCAGGCGATTGCATCTCGGCCAGCCCGGTTCGGGTAGGAGGGGACGATTGGATGGTACCGCGGGAGGGTGGCGGGAAAAATGGGTAAGATGACTCGGGGGAAAAGGGTGGGTAAAAATGAAGATAAAACCACGTCAATATCTTCAACCCCCTGCTCCCAGGACAGGGCCGCTTCCGGCTCGCTAGGAATGGAAGCAGCAATGGTGGGTGGTGCTGGAGGCTGGAGTGTGGCGGGGACGATGTATGGGTGTGCATACACCCACCACCCGCTAGCCTTCCCCTTTTCCCCACCCGGAGGCCATTCGCCTGCCTTGAAGAACACCGCAACCATCCAGCGGGATTTGTTGGAGTCGAATTCCGGTTAAAAAAGGGGCACACGAGCGCCGCCCGGTTTTCCCCTGGTCTCCGGCCCCCTGGCTCGCCCCCTTACCCGTTCCGCCCCGCGTACTGAGTTCGCCTATAGAAGCCGCGTATCGCAACATACCGACGAGGCGAAATAAGGACAAGATCGGTTAGCGGAATTAGCGATCGGAGAAGCAGCGGCTCGCAGTGGATGCTGGAAAAAGTGCCACCGCTGCCAGGGCCGGAAAAACGTTCCAACGGCGTTCGGCTCCGTGAAGCAATCGCCCCATCCCACCCGTCGTCCTTTGCGGGCGGTCTGTCTATCCACCGATCGGCCCGCGGAAGAGCTACGCGATCGATTGAAACTACGCAAAGGATTCTTCCCGGTCGGGAAAAGGATGCGTCCCTCCGGGGTTGGCCCTTTCGATTATCCTGCCATCGGACCAACCGTCAGCTCACGCAATCTGGTGGTTTCTGGATGCTACAGGATATGCGACAGGACAATCTTCCCTTACCGAAACAATAATTAATCGATTTTATTCAAAAATGATGTTCTTCTATTGCAATACGTATCAGCGTTGTGCAACGGATGCGATGCACGAACGTAACCATCAAACTTTCCCCCTGCCGTAATTATGCCATTTCCCGTGTTGAAAGTTCTCGCTTGCAGTTTTAAATGTTCCACCGTCCCTTCTACGGCTTTCGCTTGCAACCTTTTACCACTTATTCTGTTGCTCAAATTTCGTTTACCTAACCTTTGCACTTCTCGGTACATACGCAGCCGGGCGCAGGCGGCGTCACCCGGTGCGGACGTATGCCGCATGTGTAAGAGTTTTGCAACTGTTGTTTCACGCCCAGTTACGAAGGCCCCCGGCGGGCCAGTAATTTTTTAACTGCGATGTGTTGCGATCTGGCGGAACACGATAGTTCACTAGTTTTGATTACGCAAACCGATGGCGGGGGGGAAAGAAACTAACAAGTCATATAACGGCGACCGGTGACCAGGTTTCGAGGCGCAGACACCGCAGGAAACTTTCTTCCCATGTTCGCATCGTCGTAAGGCGGCCACGTTTTCCAGCACGTAAGATAGCTGGCCAGAAAAGGAATAGAAAAGAAAAACTAAACCCTGAAAGCTCTCAGAATTTGCACACACGCACTCAAATGGAAAAAAAAGCGATACATGGAAGGCGAGTGGAAACCGAACGGGGTTGGAGAACGATCCGTGTGGAGGGAGAAAGGGGCAGGATAACGCGATAGGGTTACCTTAACCAACCCTGGAAGAGCATCGAGCCGAAAGGAAGCGGCTCAAGATAATGAAAAATTCATCAAAAATCCGAATTTAATACACCTCCGCCGCCACTCGCGCAACCGTTTTCCCGAGTGTTTCCCCTACCCCTCCCCCTCAACCCACGGAGGAAAAAACCCCGAAAGCCCACATGCCTAACCCCTTCTAGCGGGACGTGCCCGGCCGCCGGATGGGAAAGCGATAGGGTTAATACTTAATTTTGACAGTACTCGAGACCCTCCTGCTCGCCTCCCTCCCATCCCACCCGCCGCAGGGGAAATGTGCTCAATCCCGGGCCGGAAACCGTCAATCCTTTCCGGTGGCTGAAATCCGGCGAGCGGAAATCTCGGCACTCGGCAGCTGGGGCTGTGCAGAAAGAAAGAGACGTGGCGTCGTGGAAAACAGAGGAACAAAGCGGGGTGATGGGGGTGTGTGTGTGTGTGGCAAGGAGTGGCCGTGGCAGGATGACGGGAACCTTCCGAATGGCGAACGAGGGACGCTCTCCCGGCACCGTGAGGAAGTTGATCTTCGAGACTCTTTTCTTGAGTGCTTTCGCTTTTAATTAAATGTAAACAAGAACTCGAAGGGCTCTCGGGTGCGTCTCCCCGGAATCGAGTGCTCCGACTCTCCGGTCTTCCGGACTCCGGGGTAGGGTTGACGCACAGCATAGATGGAAAAAACCCGCAGCCGTACGGGTACGCACACGCACACACGTCAACACGCCAATCGGCTGGGCAACCGGAATGAGTCAAGGAACATCAGATCGGCATCCGCTAATGTTGACGATAAAAGCAAACCGCTCGATTGACTGTCAAAAGGCGCGCAAGAGTGGCACGCGGACGGATGCGAACCCCGTTCCGACCTGTGCCGGGGACTAGCGAAATGCCCCGGCTAGGAGTCGCGGAACCCAGCCGCAGCAGGACATCGAGAACCCTTTCGATTGCACGGAAAATGCACCTGAGGACCTGACGATCTTCCCATGCACGCAGGGCGAGACGGTATTGTGCCCGTCTCTCTTGAAGTATTGTTACCACTTCCTCCTTCCCTTCCACCCACCGCGACCGCATCCTCACTCGACGATACCCTGTGGCGCGGCACGCTCGTTGATTTTCTCCAGAGACCCTTCATATTCCATTGTTCCGCGTAACGGGCCTCCTGCTTGAGAATTTCTTTCTTCCCATTTTCTGTTTCCCATCCGCCCCACCGTATTGCGTTTCGCGATCGAGAATGGCTGGGAAAAGTGTTCTAGTTCTACTGTTTTTTTTTTGGTTCTGTTCCATTTCCATTTGTCTCAGCTTATTGGTTCTCCTTCCTGGTTTTCCGACCATTCCAGTCCGGCCCGCTGATTTTAAATGGCTTTTTTGTTGTTTTGTTTTGCGTTTGGAAAACTCTCCCCTTTCGGTGCGACGACCTATGGCCCAAGCCCGGCGTGTAAGTGGTACAACATTTTCCAATAAAAAAAGGGAGTGGATTTGCCGGATTACGGAAAGCCTGTACTTTAGGTTTAATCGAACGGAAGGATCAGGCCCGGAGCGGATGCAAGACGGTGAGAGGCTCTGCGGAAAAGCAGGTGAAGTGATACGGGAGATTGAAAGAAAACTGTGCACGCCACGCGGGCGCCATGGATTGTTCCTTCGGCTCCGAAGACGGGCGAGCTGCGAAAGGCAATATTTACCATCTTAACACCTTCTTATCGCACCTGGCACCGGAAGTGGAACCCCTTTGAAGTGTTCTTCTAGAGCAGCCCGCATCCCAAAGGGTTTTTTTTGTGCGCCACGCGAACCGGTTGGGCTTGCGAGCGAAAAGCAAAAAAAAAAGGAAAACCCCAACCCGTGCAACGCTGGGGATGCGCTAGCGGTAATAAATTGTTATTAAATATTTCAACGATCTCCAAACGTTCCCTTCTCTTCGCGGCAGGGCCAGCGCGGTAGGGCCCGGCAGGAGGCCGGGGAAGTTGCACCGAAAAATTGCAAAATGATCCCAGCGCCCGTCAAGTGCCACGCGTCGTGCTTTCCGCTTCCGGGAAACGCCTTTTCTCCCGACTCTCCCTCTCTCTCTCACTCGGTCTCTCCTTCGTTCTCGCGCGAATTGCTCCTCCGTAATTAGAATGATTATCGAGCCAGTGCGCTACGGAAACCCTTTGATGCCCCCCTGCACGGACGCCGGCAGTGACACGCAGGGAGGCGGCGGAGGAGGGCCGATTTGGAGAAAAACGAGGCAACCGGCGCGGATGAATTACTCACCGGGAGGAACCGTTTAATGAGTGAGTAATTAAGTTCGCTGGCGAACTCGGGAAACCCCATCCCGGGACCTCTCCCCCCCCCCCGCTCCCCCCCAATCCTAGCGTCCGAAGAGGGGCTCCATTTCGGTGTCGTTTAGCCCGGGTCGCCCGTTCCAGCCCGGTTCCTGTGTCGCCCCACGGAGAACGCCGCAAAGGACGCGTTCGATGGGAAAAGTGCTTTGATCTTCTATTATTTTATTTTATTTCAATTATATCTTTCCCCGCGAAGTTCATCGCGCGGGAAGCAGTACCCCCTGTCGATGCTTGGGGAAGTGGAAAAAAACATGTTTGACCAGCTCCGTGTAGGAAGAAGAGAAACGGAAAGAGAGAGAGGGAGAAAGAGAGAGAGAAGCTTCGTGGGAGAAAATAAAACGCGACCCATTTAAGATTCAAGACTTTGATTAACAGCAAAATTTGCGGAAAATCTCAAACGAGCATAACGTGCACCGGAAGCGAGGAGCTTGTCGGTGGCCGGGGTCCTTTCGCGGCTGCCGGGGCGACTCGTGGCGACACCACCTCCAAATCCACCCGCGGCCGACGATAGAGTGACACATTTCGTTCGGCGGTCTACTCCGCAAGTGGCGCGGGTGGTTTGCGGCACTCCGGCGGGCAGTGGCGGCAAGACGCCATCCATCACAGGGCAGGGCGAACAGGACATGCGGCCCCTTTCCCTAAGGTCCCCTTTCCGGGGGCCATCGGTGCGCAGCTCGCGAGCACGCTAGACCACGCATCACCGGGACCGAGATCGGGTCTTGCCTTCCCGGCCCGGGATGAAATAAATGAATGAATGAACGACACTCTGGGGAGGCTGCGGAAAATGTGTACATCGCTTCCACCGCGCCCCTGCGTTTGTGCGTGTGTGTCGGACGGGAGTAGTTTGCAGCAGCAGCAGCAGCAGCATCGGTTCGTTACAAATATGAGCATTACAAAAATATATGTCCAAACATTAAGCCGATGGCCGCGGGGACTCACTTACGGGACTCCATCGAGCCCGTGGGCTTGTGTCGCAGTTGATGGATGGCTGAGCCGGTGGCCGCTGGACGCTGGACTCGTTACGGGACTCGTGCGCCCGGAAAATGGCAGCTCCGAAGTAGCAGCAGTCTCCCTTTCCCCCCTTCCGCGTTTTCGCGCGACTTTCCAGCTGCAGCGGACGGAACTACAACTTCACGGCACATACAGCAACATCAATAATAAATTGATTTATCGCATCTGCCATCGCTGCACTGAGACCGGTTTTCCTAGACAAATTATTTTCACCATCAAACTCTAAAACCAACGTCTTCCTACTCGACAGGAAACCTACCGCAGACAATGTCCCGCTGCCGGATTGTTCGCAAGGATAACAAAAAAAAATACGGGAAGGAAACATCCCCCGCAGCGACGAACGGTTGTCGCGGCCGTAAATCCTCCGGCCCATAACCCGTTGCGCGCTCGTTACCGGCGGCCAATAATATCAATGACAATCATAATCATCGTAGCAGCAATCGCTAACAAATCATACATCGCTTGAAACATGTAGCCAGTCGAGGGGAGGAGAGGGGAAAAGAGAAAGCAAGGAATGCAACGCTGGAGAAGGCGAGTGAGAGAAAAGTGGCAGGAAATGGTGCAGGAACCTTTCGGGAGTGGTCGCTGCCAATCGCCAGCAGTAAACCAGGCGACGATATATCCCGGCGATCTCTGATTCAATTACACACGAATAAACTATCGCTTCCGGCCGTCCTGCTGCGTCCTGCCGCACGGCCGCCCTCCCCGGAACCTTCCCGATAACAAAGCAGATATAGCCGGAGAAAAAAACAAACCAGAACACGAAACCTCGGCGCACGGCGAACCGTAACCGATGTCCCCGGTCCGACGGAACCGAGTTGTGTTCCCGACCCGGCAACGGGTGCTCGAGTCATGCATGCTTTTGGTCCGAGGTGCGCTGCCCTACGATGAAGACATTCCCCGTTGGCCGCGCCTGCCCGTAGCAGCGGGGTGAGGTTGCGCTCCACGGCATCGAAGACATAAATAAACAATAAAAAATATATCATTGCCGGCGTGCAAACACTTTCACCCCTTAGCTGGAGAACGGAGCAGCCCCGCACCCCTAGCCAAAAAGGAAAACCGGATTATAGCAGAGGAACCCAAGGGCGGAAGCGGACAGAACAACAAGACACACACACACACACACACACACACACACACACACACGCGGAGAAAGGAACAAAAAATACAACCGAAAAGAAAGAAAAAACACTTCACTCCGCCGGGGGGAATCCTGGCGAGGAGCCGGGCAGGGGTCGATCCGGGTGGCGCGGGGCTGGGTAACAAATATGACGTAAGTCCCTGTAAGTCCAAATAGCCGGAACCGGATCGGACGTCGATTTAACTGTTGCCCGCAATCGTTTGATTGCGAGATGAAAGGCGAGTGCCTTCTTACTGCAAAACGGCACTAGCGACGTCGTCGGGCGTCGTGGCGCAGCAGGAAAACTGGAGCATTGATTTGGTGCGGTGCGGTTGGTGGCATGGGTCGAGGTAATAGTACCAACTAGGGGAAAAAAAGAATGAAAGTAAAACAACCCCATCGATGCGACTGCGCTGGGTTTTATTGACCGTCGCCACTTCGACGTTCGACGCTCGGCCGATATCTCCCTACGCCCTGCGATAAACTTCGTGCAGGGGCGCATCCCATCGGGCCAGGGACGCTAAAACACACCCCAGAGGACTGTCCGAAGGGGGGAGGGGGGGGGGGGGGGAATAGATTTTATTATTTACGAATTGGGGCCAACCGGGAGCTCTCGAGAACCCGACAGGCAATTGGTCAAGTTTTCGTTTGTTATTAGTTTTCTTTTTTTTTTTTTTGCTGGCGCTTCATCGCCCTTCGCACAGACGTACTTTGTCATCATCGGGCCTACTCGTGTACCGGCGGAAACCCTGGGTCGGGAATGGGATGGTGTTGCGTAACTAAGTCACAGGACTTTCCGTCGTGTGTCGCATTCAAATGCATCGCCGACGCTTCGACTACTTTTCGGATCTTGAAAACCAATCCTCCGGAAAGGAGATGTGATTTTCTCTCTTTCCGGGGTTTTTTTTGTGAGCCCTACAATCTTTGGGGCATATTCATATTTACAGCTACGGTCACCATGCCACGATGATTTCCATTCGGTCCGATTCGCCGGGTTCCTTCCGGGGTGGGGGAAATCGAATCGAAGCGTAAGATATTGAACACGGGCCCGAACATCTTTTGTTCGACTCCATTTGCCACTCCGTCCGTTTGGTGGGAAGGGAAAGGGAATGAGATGCGGATTTCTGCGGGGGCCCGATGGTTCATCGGGGTCGGTCGCCATCGGATAAGCGAGCCTTTTGGCCACCGTGGCGAATCGGGCGAACTCGAACTCCGGAGACGAGCCGCCGTCCGTCCATGGTCAGTTGAGTGGATGATTTATCTGGCATTCTCTCTCCTCTCCCTCTCTCCCTTTTCCACCATCATCGCTCGATCTCTTTCTCTCTCTCTCTCTCTCTCTCTCTTTCTCTCTCTCTCTGTCGTTACTGTATTGTTGTTGTCTGCTAAACGGAGCGTCACCAATCGAATCGTTGCCGCTCGAGAGCCGAGGGGAAGTTTGGCCGACGCCGTTCATCATGCGAGTTCCGCACGTCCTGATAATAGGTGCAGTCGGCAGTGTGCAGAAATGGAGATGTTAGCACACTGATACAATGGTGCGAGTGCGAAGGGGCATGGGCTAGGGCCCCTGGCCACCGTCTAGATCTTCCGATTATTCAATTCCGGACGCATTTCACATGCAATATGCAAACAGTAAATGTTGTCGTATTTATTCGTTAACGTCACGCTGGGCATTGGCGTTCCTTGACCACACATGGGATAAGGATAAGGTGGACAAGACGATCGAGTCATGTCGGAAGAATACTTACGAAACCACACTGCAGGGCACCCAGAAACTCGACCCCGGTTCGGATGAACAGCAGTCCTGAAGAATAGTTAAAGACCCAACCAACCTTCGCGCGGCTCCCTTCAAGCTTTACAGACTGGAAAGTTCTTAAATCCCGGGAAGGGCTTCATTTCTTTCAACTCTCTCTTTCTCTCTCTCTCTCCCTCTACCTCTCTCTATCTTTCATTCTCTATCTCTCTATCTCTTTCCTCCGGTCTCGGAACAAAATATGTTTGTTCTTGTGCGTCGATTGAACTCCGATCAGCTGCTCGCGGTTTTGGCGGGATCGTACCCTTGCCCGGCACCGGTCTCACTCTGTCTCTCTCTCTCTCTATCCCTCCATCTGGCGCGCTTCACATTAGGGAAAGATGTCGCCCTTGGTCGTGAGACTAAGTTTCCAGTTAGCCACAAACCCCCACCCTCTCTCCCTAAAACCCTAATCTTTTGTGCGGCGACAAAGGCAACAAGAGAATGATCGGAAAACAATCCAGCTCGGGGTGTACGCGCTCGCGCACTTCGTGCATTTTCCTTCCGTTTGCTGCCGTCCCGTAATTTTCCTTCCGGGGGTTCTACCAATACACACACACACACTAGGGCGATGACGGGCGTCGGACGGGGCCAGGGGGGGCTGGGGGTAAGTTGAAACCGCGGCGCCAAAGTTTGAAAACTTTCGCAGAAAACTTTGCACCGTTTCTGGCCACCCGGCGCCAACTTTTCCCCTTGCGCCGCGAACTTTTCTTATAATTTTCCTTCAAATCTTGCCAAGAGCTGTGATCTGGCCCCGATTCCAGGACCCGCCCCGCCCACTTCCTCTCTCACGACCCAGCCCCATGTTCGGGGCATGTTTTGGGCGCAGCAAGGATCCCGCCGGTGGTGGTTTTCCCGGGGTTTTTAGCGAATGGGCCAACGTCTCCGCCCCTCCACCCAGCACCGGCCCGCGGTCGCGCTTCCAGTTAGCCTGCTTTTTTGTCCTAACTTTGACCCACTTTTCACAGCTGGTGGGCGATCCCATTCATCCCGGGCGTGCTGGGAAGGCACTGTTTAGAGTCAGCCCTGCGTGGGGCGATGGAAATTGAAGTCTAATTTAAGAGCACTGCCAGCATGTCTCGCTGGGGTCAATGATTGCTGCGCGCGACCGCACGCGGCAAGATAAGGCAAGATAACCCTTGGTGTCCTGCCGAAGCCATACCATAATGGACGCCTGTTGGCTGGCGTTGGTGGATTGTTTAGAAACACGGTCACTCACACCGAGCTGCTCCCTTTTCCACACACAACCAAGTGGGCCGCCATGTATCTACGATCCGATCGAAGGCGAAGGTGTGGATTCGAAACTCTGGCAGCGATCTGGCCCAACGAATGCCGGTAGCTTTAAATCAGGCGCCGTGTCCCGATCCGTGTTAATTAAAGCTTGAATTCTCGTGACGGTTAACTTCCCCACCCCCCCTACCCCCAGGACGTGCGGTGGGCGAAATTTAAATTCGAAGGACAACGGTACGGCGGGCGGCTGGCAAGTTTGAGCGCGCGAAAACTTGCGCCCGCCGTAGCCGAACCTGCCAAAGTCGAGACTGGAGCAGCAGCGGCAGGGTGAAAAAACTGGAACTTTTCAAGGTTGGGACGAAAAAGTTTGGGCGCCTCGCAGCAGTTCGTTCCTGCAATAAAGTTGACCCCTGTCTCTCTCTCTCTCTGTCTCTCTCTCTGTTTCTCTCCTTTTCTCTCTCTCTGGCTCCCAGGGCCCTTTCTTAACTCGGTACCCCTTTCGATTTTCCCACCATTCTCGCGGGGGAAAGCTACATCGTGGAAAAATCGATCGGACAGAAAGTTCACTCAAAGCCGGTGTCACGCATTGGGGCACGCATGTACTTACACGCACGCGGAGGGACAACCCCGGTGAAAGGGCGGGCGATCCTGAGGGACCACCGGGGGAGTAATTTTTCGGGCTAGAATGTCTGCCCATACATGTTGGCCGACGTAACCTCCTCTCGCATGTGTGTGTGTGTGTGTGCGTACGTGTGCACCTCATCAGAGGAGGGAAAGTGTGTGTGTGAGTACAGCATGTGTTTTTCAGGGTTTCCATTGGATTCCGCCACCACCGTGCTGGGTCAATGGCGAATCCAGCGAGTGTAGGAAAAAAAAACCAAATAAAATTACATTTCATTGAGGATTGCCGCGAGCGACCCTTTGACCCGAGGACTTGCATAATCGAGGGCGCAGCAGGAGCACCGGGTTTCGGGAAGGATGACTGACTTTACGACGCAGTCGCCCCCAAACGAGCGCTGAACGAGTGATTTCGTTGGAGTCTAATTAACAACCATGGTCCCCTGGTCCCTAGGCGCTACTAATAGCAGATCCCAACACGAGACAGTCATTCCCCGCTCCGACGTGTGATTGAAAGGGATGAGGAGAGAGATAGAGAGAGAGATAGAGTGAGTGAGAGACATCATTGTAAAGTGAAAGACAGAGAGGCAGCGGCTGAGCGGGGAGCCTTTCTATTCCAGCTTTCTTTTGATGATTTTTTCCAAATCCCAAATTTCCAAACTTTTGCGCGCGCCCTGCAGAACGCAACAGCGTCTCCGGTGGAAAACATACGCCAGCCCGACATAATACCCCTGCCGCTACCCGCCGCCGCCACCCTCCCTCTTCTGCCACGCATCACCGTCACCCGCATCCCCGCCCCCCTCCCCCCCCGAAAAGTCGGTGACGCTGCACGGACGGTGAAAGTTTTTAATTTTAACGGTGGAACTTTTTGTTCTCTCGGTTTTTTCTTTTTTTTTTGGTTGATGCGTTGTTTTGTTTTTGATGATCAATTCGGCAAAATATGACACAGGAGGAGTCTGTAAAGTTTGGCACTTTGTTTCATCGTGCCACAGTCCACGGTGCACCCTCCATTGCCAGCCTAACTCCCCCGTCGCTCCACGGAGTTGGGATGTAATGAGCGGCCGAGTAGCGGGAACTTTTTAACCCAACTGGTTTGCCGCGCACACAATGGCGCTTCCATGGCTTCGGAGCTACTTTCTCAATCTCCCCCAAACGCCTATTGTCTCTCCTACTATCTCTTTCTCTATCTCTCTCTCTCTCTCTCTATCTCTCTCTCTCTCTCCCTCTGTTCGGTGAAGGCAGGCAAAAGGCGATAAACGGCTGGCGAACGATGCTGCGCCATGCTTGGAGTTTCGGTTGACGGTGACAGTGGCAGCTAGGCAGGGACCTTGATCAGCTGATGCGTTAATTTTCCGAGGCACGTGTTCTGGAAGTATCGATTTTCCGATCCCCGGAGCGTTGGCCCTACCGTGCCATAAAAGCGTGCGAAAAATCGAAACCATCTGGCCGCCTCGAGGCGCTCATTGGTTTGGAAGTAGCTTTTTGGTTAGCTGCCAAACGGGTGGCGTGTCGTCAATGTGTTCGAGGAAAAATCCTTCGAAAAAAAAAGGTGACCGATCGATGCGTGCACTAAACTATCAAACTATTCTCTAACACAAACAGTTCTACTACATTTATTTGTTTACATTCTTGATCGTCGTGTCCTATCTCCGGATAGGCTTCGTAGCCGTCTTGCTTTTCGCGTAAATTTGTCATCAACACTGCCCTCCGGATGAATGCTTTCTAGTGCAATGGTGCACCAGTAAAACTCCGCCAGGCTGTGCACTCGAGGAGAGCGAGGAAAACTGGGGTAGATAGAATAGCGATATGAACGAGCGAAGCAGAAAACGAACGGAAGTAAACTTGAACAAGAACAGGAACAGTGGGAGAACTTGAAAAAAAAAAGCAATGCACTATTCCACTTCTGCTCGAATCATTCGAGCATGAATCGCTCTTACTATTCTCGGGTTTTATGTTCCGGGCTTTTCGTCGGATTTCGCTGTCTTCCGCTACATGCAGTGCCAGCGTCGAATCACGGCCGTTTCCACAGAACGCTGCTCTTAAAATGGCTGCTCAGGATTAATGCACCTGCACTTTCCGCCCCACCCGGTAAGGGACAAAGTTTCCCTGGCGCGTTCCGTAAAAGGTCCAGGCCAGACCAGAAAAGTAGGTAGACAGGGAAGAACAAATTTCCCTAAAGTACCGGTACAAAAACGCAACGCAAAAGAATGCCACTAGGCAAAAAAAAAAAACGAAATAACGAATAGCTGCAAGCATGAGGAGGCGGGAATGATCCTGTCGGGGCCCTTCGGGGCAGCCCGCCGGTGACGGAGCGAATGTAAAATGGCGAACGAAAATAATTTGAAATATTTCATTCGCAGGCACCTGCAGCTGCACTGTGAGCCGGCGTTCGGTGGTTGGGAGTGGGCAGTGGTAGCCGAAAGTTCATTTTTCTCTTCCGTGCAGGCAGCCCAGGAGCATCCGCCGATTTCGGAAAGCTGAGTAATCGTTCGAGCGAAAAAGCGGGAAAAGCGCGCACCGGCGGCCTTCTGAAGGATGCTTCCAGGATAACGGAACTCACTCACCAGCACCAGCGCCACGATCGCTGCAGCGCCAGCGGAGCACCTTCGCGGGGAGCAAACGAAAAAGAAAATGGCGCACGGCCGGTTTCCGCTCCGCTCTTCCCGGTTCGGGCAACCCTTTGGCAAAACTGCAAAGGCAGAGGCGGAAAAATAAAATGGAATGGAAAGCGATCGAAACGGTGCTTCCAGAATAGTTACACACGGCACGGCGAAAAAAACCGCCAGCAACACACACACTCGCGCACACTTCGCTCCGAGATGCCGCAGATGTACTCGGCTGTGGAGACAAGCTCGCTGGAGCGGACCGGTGGTGGTGCACTCGCAGCTAGAAATACCTTTCCTTCAATTTTTTACCCGCTCGCTTCTCTTTTTTTGTGCATCTGTGCGCTGCCAATCGCCCACCGCCCGTTGGGTGGAAATTCGTGTGGAAAAGCGGTCCGGGCGCGCACGGTGGAGCCACCGGTGACACCGGGGACCCCAGACGGCGGGAGCGAAGAGAGGTAGACGCAAAAGAGACCACCACCGCTTGGCGTACGGCGCGCCCCGCTGCATCCGGACTGGCGGCAACAGGCTGCAAGGGCTCGCGCGAATGGAGCCAGCGAGCAGCGGGAAGGACAGAGAGGGCCGACCCGTTCGAGGCGGCGAAAAAAGTGAGCCAAAAAAAAAGAAGGAAAGTTCGGAAAGAGAGAAGGCGAACGTTGCACGCCACGCGGGTCCACATCAGCACGGCCATGACCGCGTCCACCGAAGGCGTTTCTCTCGCTTGCTCTCTCTCTCTCTCTCTCTCTCTCTCCCTCTCTCTATCTCTCTCTTTCTCACTCTTTCTCTTTCTTCGTCCCTTTCGCGCACTTCTCCTCTCACCTTCGCGCGACAGCAGGTGCTCTCTGTCCCGCTCGGCGTTTGGGGCGCGATAAGCCCCATCGTCGCTTCTTCCAGCAGCTGTGCGAGTCGCCGGACCGCGATGCCCAATCGGAGCGACGAATGTCGACTCGCTCCCGGACTGTGCGTCTCGCGTTATGCTGCCGTGCCCGGAGGAGCGGAAGCGCTGCAAGCGGGCGAACGGAAACGAAAGGGCGACCCCAACGGGGAGCCCTACGGTGTACGTGCGAATGCGAGCGACGGCTAGCTCGCCCGCAACAGCGCGAAGAACCCGCGACGGCAAGAGAGTGGTAGCAGCGAGAGGCGAGAACGAGTGCGAGCAACGGGCAAGAAGAATGCGGTGACCAAGAGCCACACACACACGCTCGGCACGGGGAGCCAAAAATAAAAACCAAACCAGAAACCAAGCGGACCGAGTGCAGCTGAACATGGACGGGTTCTCGTCGAATGTCGGAATGACCGCACCAATGGGCGACGGCTTTAGTTGTGCAAGTGGCAAAAAGCGACAGGGAAGAAGCAAATGAACCACCGCGATGGCGTCCCAGTGGAGGTAGCTAACAAACACAAAACTATACGCGCTGCGGGGCGAAGCAGAAGCAGAGGGAAAAAAACCCACCCCCAAGAAGAAACATTCAAACAAGAGACGCGAAACGCATTCATCCGAACGTGGAAAATATTAGAGTTGGTGCTCGGAAAAGGAAGTGAACTTTAGTTGGTTTTTTTTAACAATCCCCGAGGCACGGTTTCCTCGGGAAGCTGTTACGCGACGATCGCAGACTTGTCGGAATATTTAAAGAAATGGTAAAGTGTCGCACCAGAAAACACGTGCCTAAATGTCAACTTCGTCAAGTTGCTATTCATAATGCGCGAAGGGAACTATTTCGGGATGAGAGAAAGATAGAGAAGGGCAAATGCGAGCCCTTCCCTGTGGACACCGGAGCGCAGCATTAGCGTAGACGAAGCCGTAATAATTCGGACGATCATCATCGGAGCTGCTTGAGACGTAGGCTTTCACCTGCCGCAGCCTGGAACTGCTGCACCTCACGCGGCCGGTGCATGTTGTATTGATTTATCTGGCCTTTTCCTTTTGCCGTCCACCGGCCGTCGGGTGTGTTCTACTTCGGTGCAGTGTTTAAAATACTTCAGCAATTAGCAGACCGATTGTAGTTTGCTCACTCACCAACCTAGTTGCAGTTGAATTGGCCCGT
This sequence comes from Anopheles plumbeus, assembly GCA_034621735.1. Lineage (NCBI taxonomy): Eukaryota > Metazoa > Arthropoda > Insecta > Diptera > Culicidae > Anopheles > Anopheles plumbeus. The sequence continues at coordinate 6,863,614 of JAOEFI010000001.1, read as the reverse complement.
ATTAATTTTCAACTGGAAGTTTCAGCAAGCCTGCAGGGTTTCCGTTGCTGGGCATCGCCGGAAAAGAGGGGAAAACGGTGAGGGAAACAAATGGGACGCGAAGGATAAGAAAGAGAGAGAGAGATAGAGAGAGAGAGAGAGAGAGAGAGAGAGAGAGAGAGAGAGAGAGAGAGAGAGAGAGA
>JAOEFI010000001.1:6851855-6862087 GCA_034621735.1 Anopheles plumbeus | reverse complement strand
GAGAGAGAGAGAGAGAGAGAGAGAGAGAGAGAGAGAGAGAGAGAGAGAGAGAGAGAGAGAGAGAGAGAAAGAGAGAGCGAGAGTGGGCGAGAAAACTTTTGTACAAATAAACTGATTAAAAGCAGGGCGCAGTTAGCAAAACGTTGTCAATGTAGCAAATGATGTCCGACGGGGTGTACCGGGAGCATCATTAAAATAGTACAACACACCGTAGCGTGGGCTTCCCGGGGCAGGTCACGGCACGGGCCGCATCCAATTTGACTGCGGTTCGTTTCGCCAACGGTTCGGAAATATGCCGCAGTTGCGCCGACCTCGATCGGCGGCCAATTCATTACACCGCCCGTTCCCGGAAGCCGAAACAGCAAGCAGCCACTTGCGAGTTTTGCAAATGATGCAACTTTCGCCAAGTTACAAGTGCCCGGTACGAGAGTACCCTGGCTCCGGCTGTCCCGCGGCACTAGGGAGGGCGTTGAGTGGGTGGGGGACGTTTCTTGGCACACACTGAAGCAGCAAAAAATGCGCCACACTGTTTCGATCGGCCCCACCTGCGGGTCCTGCTGGCGTGGTGGATTTTGATGATGGTTTATGGACGGAAAGCTGGCCATTTTCCTGTCGAGTGGGGGTTTGTTCCGCCCACCAGCCGTCAGGTGAGTCAGTCGGCGAAGGTGCAAAAAGTCGCCATTCGAAGTATTCGACGAATGGCGCAAGCACTTCATTTCGTCCTGCCTTGGGGACGCTTTCTCCGTCGCCCGTATGAAGAAGTTTCGTGACACTGCAATCACACTAATATTATTAAGTACGACGCTACACCGACGGCGAGCCTGTGGAACTGGGCCCACCGAAGCCTGCCCGGACCGCGGCAGCATCCAGCCGTTGCGCAAGGTTGAGTGATTTTTAATTAATTCAAATTAATCAATGTCTCACACCGACTTCAACGGCTTTCGGTATGGCTTTTCCAAGCGGCGGAGGGGGAAAACTCACGGGGGCTGGCATCCGGCCCGGAAGAGGGTGGGGGGCAAAGTGTGCGCTGGCCTAATTTGGCCAGCCGTCCGAGGCCTCGATAATGACTGGCGTTCGCAGCCGAGTCGGTGATGGTTTTTCAATAATTCTGCTCATTTCCGAGAGCCCCGGCAAGTGGACCGGATTGGTGGAAGTAATTTTCCTGCGCCCTCCTGCCCTGAAAATTAATTTCATGTACTGTGTCGGCGACTCGATGTTGATTTCCTTTTTCTTTTGCCTGTCGAAAAACGGATAGGAAAAAAAATAGGCAAGTACAGATTAGGGATCAGATTGAGGGAGGAAGAAAAGAAAAATACGAAAGCAGCTCCGGGAATAATTCAAATCTGGTTCGAGAAGTGGCGCATTATCGTTGAAAACCCATCGTAAACAGTCCGCACGCAAACAAAAAAGAGAAAAAAATTGTAAAAAACCCTTACAGCGCACCGGCCGCAGCCCGTCGAATCCACTCGAATGCCTCCGAGCACAATGGAGCCCTTGCAGCTGGCCAGCCCAACCCGAAAAGGGCGACGATTGACAGGAATTTGCCCCACGCAGTCCAGCTCGTGTCCACGCCGACCCGGCCTGCCAGCCAGATGAGTTGGCAGTTTCGGCCCGTCCGGGATGATGTCAACGGTTCCGACGAGAGGAAAAGCTTCCCGCGGGATCCGGGATGGTGGAAAAATAAAATAACATAAAAAATCCTAATCCAACCGCGCGCCGTGGCGAGACGAAGAGCGCAAGGCGCGGGGGACACTGGAGCGAAAAGGTGGTGGGGTAGGATGTATCCGTGCGTCCGATCGGACGCTCGAGTTGATACCCGCGAGCGATTTTCCCTTTTTGGCCAGGCGTGATTTCGTGCCTATAACGGACGGAACATGAAAAATTACTTCCACCGAAAAACCCCGGTCTGGCCCGAAAGGAAAAGCGAACAGGAAAACGCGTCATTTGACGTCATGACCGGGAGCCGGGAGTAATTAATTGTGATCCGAGTAAGACGAGTTGGAGGAATGGAGAAGGATGAAAAAAAACCGCCCTTACTCACTGTCAGAAATAGAATGGAATTAGAAAAAAAACCGACACAGAGTCAAGCATCAGTTGCCGCTCTACACAAACCGTTTGGTGGACAGATTTGGGTGACCTAATGATCGGCTCTTAAAACGGACTGTACCCACTCTCCGGGCGTTCGCAAGGGCCGAGTTTATGTCGAGGGAAGACACACACAAAAAAATCCAAGGATATAATTGTAAAGAACCTTCACAAATGAGGATCGGGCTGTCAGTACTTATTCCACCAATTGACGAACAGTCGAATCTTGGAATCGGCACGGCGTCGGTGAGTCCGGTGATTAATTTAAGAAGATCCCGTCTTGCAAAGTTCGGCCCTTCTGGAGTGGGTTTCAACGGTCGTGCCACGATTTCCATTGTTCGGCTCTCGCCCTTATCGCAAAGAGGTTCGCGAACGAAGACTGAATGCATCACTGCACTGGGCGATTGTTGGCTGGTGGGATGTCACATTCCTCTAGGTTTGGCCCCATCCTAAAGTGACGTTGGCCCGAAAAGGATACCCGGAGCTCAACAGGTTCGCTAGCGCGCCAGCGTCTGTCGATAGGTCGTCACGTATCGCGTCCTGTTGCTGCGGTTGCGCCTCCCGCCAGGAGCTCTACATGGCAGTGCGAGACGTGGCAGTCAAACCACGAAATCTGACGGGTGTTGAATATGGTACGGTTTGATACGTCTGCAGTGTTGCTGAGTGTTGCTGACGGCAGACACGTTCTCTATCTGTGTATGTGCCTCGTGGATGCGCGCAATCGTCCGGGCAGGCCTTCGGATTCCGATTCGATAGAAAAGTGGCCCGGGGGGGCGGGGGGGGGGGGGGTTGAGGCGAGTACATGCAACGAAAGCATCGAAAACATAGCTGAAGTACCAATCTAACGCATCGATTTCCTTCTAATCTATTTACGTGCGCCAGGCGTGCCCACACACGTGAAAAGTAACCCTTTTTCCCCTACACGAACGTAACTGATGCGCCTCGCTTATCAGGACCTTCTCGTCCCGGAGGGAGAGGGTGAATTCATAGGGTGACCCAAAAAGGACGAATTTGCGGGCGGACGACATGTGGACGAGTTCAGTTTTCGCATGTCACGCTGTTTGTTTGTTTGCTCCATCGGGGAACTAATAGGGGATCGCTCCTTCTGCAACCCACAACATAGAAATGATGCGTCATTTTTTTAGCGTTTCACCCCAGCCAGCCTAGACGGGTGTGGGCGTCTATTAGCGTACCGACGTCGCTTACCTTCGACGGACGTACCTTGGCAGGTGGAAAGCAGCCGGCTGGAGACAACGGAGGGCGGGGACGAGAATTAGTGCGGCCCGGTCTGCCCAGAAGACAGTCGGGCCATGCATTTCCAACATTCCAGCGGCGCCCGTCTGGTCGCGAGCAATGGTCCTAGAGTCTTAATTTGCTCGGCACGGCAGCCCTGTAACGATGCCTCGCAAGCCCTTCCGACGTTCGCCGAAGGTAGGCGCGGAGTAGTGAGCAGCGGCCTGGAAGGGAACATTCCCGGTTTGTTTCTTTTCCTTCATCGACCAAACACGACTCAGCCGTTAGAACGTGGTCATTTGACATATACCCACCTTCCTCACCTACCTCCAAACTCCACCCCCGCTTACCACGACGCTGTCCAAATACCCACCACTCCGTCCCTTCCTCCTTTTCCACCCCCTTCCGGAAAGAAAAGCCGCAGTCTGACAAATACGTAATTTTACTTTTTATTAAAATTCATAACCGGTTACATACAATAGTGTTGTTTTGTCGTGTTTTTCCCACTCCCTGTCTCCCTCTCTCTTGTTCTCTCTCTCCCTCTCTCGCTCGGTACACAATTCCTGGCCTTCCGATCATTTGGGAACACACACGTTTCCTTGACATTTTTTTTTGTTGTTCTTTTTATTCTTAGTTTCCCCCTGCTTTGCATTAATTTTAAATATATCTTACAATTTTTCTAATCTGATGTCGGTTTATTGTGTGAGCGCTTCCCATTCCATGTACCATGCACACCATGGAATGAAGTGCATTGCGTTCCTGCTAGTAGTGTCATCTGTTTGTTTTTTTTATGCGTTTATCTTCTAATTCAAATGTAAGTTTCGATTTCTACTCCGATCGGGGCTTTTCCGCTCCCTGTCGGTTGTAGATTTTTCGCCATCAAAGATTCCCGTTAGCGGGCGTATGTTTCGTTTCCAATAAAAGGATGTTGTAAATTTTCAGCTCTCTCGTCATACTCCAAATGTTTAATTTAATTAATTACAATACACAATAATGTTAAAATGAGTCGTATAGCACATTTCGACTAGGTTTGTTTTTTGTTATAAAGGTTGTGTTGCTCGTTCGACCGTGTTTTATGTTTGCTGTGTATGTATGTGTATCGGTCTTTTCGTGGGAGCTTTTTTTTTCATGTTATTCTCCCTTATTTGCATGTGTTTGGTTCAAGTTCTATGTTTCATGCACTCTGCAGTGTCCATCGCACTACCGCAACTTCTGGTTTTCTATTAATCTTACTAAATTTAATCATTTCCTTCCCACTGCATTTGCACGTGCCCCGTTACTACATTTAATCAAAAACAATCACCCCAACCGACTTCTAGACCATTTTTGGTACGTACACACACCCCCGAGAGCTCCGGTGATCCCTCCCGGGCCTCCACGCACTTCGAAGCCCACATATTTACGCTGAATGGAACAAAACGAAACAAAATCGCAACAGTCTAGCGCTGAAGTAGCCAACTAGATTCTCCTCTGTCGTATCTTACATCTGACTGACGTCAGCATTGCGTTACTGTACAGTTCTGTGGCCGAAGCTCTAAGTGTTTCACTTGTAAAGACATTATTAAATAGTTTGCTCTCGTCCCGACACCATTGGGTGCCGGTACACTGGCATTGTTCATTGCTTGCTACGCGTATCTCCCGTTACCGTCAACATTTCTACAGGTTTTCTCCTTCCGCTTTTGCACGTGTGGGTTTACTTAACTATTCTAGATTTTCAATACTTACTTCTAAAATCCAGTATACAATGTAAGGGTTAATGTTAATGTTTGCGGGTCGCTAATGCTTCCCCCTGTTTGATCAGTATACGTCCGTCTCGAAGTCCACTTGCCGTAGCAGGTGTGTTTGTGTTTGTATATATATATATATGTGTGTGTGTGTGTGTGTGTTTTGATGCACTCGCCGTTTATTTACTTTTTTACAATTGGAGCCACTGTCCCGTCAGGCTCTGCCCATTTGCCACCGGAGCATCGTCGCGCAAAACTTCCACGATCTGTGGTGGTGGTTGGCGATGTTTGGAAAATATGTGTTTTTATGCTTCTAACTTCGTACACATACCGCTCCCTCCCTTCACACTCTCCCTGTCTCACTGTTTTTCCCTCCCTCGGCCGCTCGTTCCTCTGCCAGTTTAACTGCTCGCTGTGTTTCCCCACTTCAGTTCAGTTTACTTGGTTTCGTGGTTTGGTTTGCATTCGCGCCCTGCTAGGAACGCATCGCTCGGACTTCCCCGCACACCCACCCGCACTCACCCTGCTAGGCTGCCCTCGGATCCACTCACTCACAAACGCACACACACACTCAGTCGCACGCACACAGGCAGCAGGGCCGGTCGGCTGCCGGCTCAGTCTGCCCGGATCTCACTCGAGCGCCCGGTCCCTCCTGGGAGGTGTGGGGCGGTGCGGGTGGTCGGCGGGGCGATGGTCCGGTGCGAGCGGGACCTAACAGGTCAGGAAGTTTCATGTGATGCCGCGTGTCCCGATCTCGAGCAGCTTCGGCTCGTGGCTGACGTTGTTGTTCAGCTGCGACTCCATCGCGTTAATGTTCGACTTGAGCCGCAGCATCTGCAGCTCGACGCGGGCATTCTCCCGCTTAAGCTCGGTAATCTCCTCGTCCAGGGCGAGAATGTCCTCGGTGCCGCTGTCCGCCGAGCCGCCGGCGCCGGCGCCGGACGACGAGTCGGAGTGGCCGGCGTGCGCGGTGACCGGCGTGGAGCCGCCGGGCCCAGCCGTCGCGTGCTCCTGCGAGCCGACGCCCGGCGCGCCCAGCCCGACGCCAAGGCCGACGCCCGGGTGGCCGAGGCCCGCGAGCAGCCCTGCCCCCGTCGGCGGTTGGCCCGGGGCCGGGGGCGGCTGCGGGTGTGGCTGTGGGTGGGGATGCGGAGGCCCCACCAGGAGCGGGCCGGGGCCCGCCATCTTGGCGCCCGGGTTGAAGCCCGTTGCCAGATCTGGTGACGGGCGCAAGTCAAGTTGGTGGATCAAGGGTTAGCGTTATCGGGCGGACGACGCGAGTGGTGGTGGTGATGGTGGCGGGTATGTTGCGTTAGGCACGCACGCACACGCACACGCACGCGCCCACGCACACGCAAAAGGTACAGAGGCAACGGAACCAAAACGGACACGGTGTACGGATACGGATGCGGATACGGACAGAGATCGGTACAGGTTTTAGTCTAGGCAGTACTGTAGGCTTGGTCAATCCTCGATTAGCTTACCGTTGAAGGACTTCGCCGTGGCGGACCCGAGCCCGCCGAGCACGGTGTCGCTGTCGCCGTAGCGCGGCTTCTTGCTGGACGGCGCCTGCTGGCCCTGGGCCGCCGGGCAGCTGGCGACCGAGCGGTGCGTGCTGAACGTGCCGTCGATGTGGCCGTTGCCGTCGCAGCCCGGCGTCGGGCAGCTGAACGGCTCAAACTTGCCGGCTGCGGCCTGCGCCATCGCCGCCTTCGCCTGCTCGATCGTGCCGCCGTTCTCCAGGATGTGCATCTTGTTGCGGAACGCGATCGGGCAGCCGGACGCACTGTTGAGGTGGTGGTGGTGTTGGTGGAGATCGTGATAGTGGCGATGGTGGTGGTGGTAGTCGTGGTCGTTAATGGGGGGTTCGGAGTGTGCGGGAAAGCGAGGGGGAAAACGGATGGAGCGATGAGCAGCTAGTAGTAGTCAGTATATTCGGAGAGAGATCGCTCGGGCTCTCGACTCTAGCGACCCCCGTACATATGGTGGTGACCCTACCAGTGATCAATCTAACACGTACTGCGATGCTTACCTTCGGTGTGAGAGAAACTTGCCCGTCGAGTGGCCGGAACCGTCACAGCCGGGAATGGGACATCTGTGCACGGAGAGATAGAGGGTGGGAGAGGAGGGGAAGGGGGAAGTATGAAAGTTGTTGCATAAATCATGTACGGCTAATACACAGCGAGCAAACATTATGCGCGAGGGCTCGAGGTACTTACCGCAGCGGTTCCGATTCCTGGCCATCGCGCGGCTTGCTCTTCGGCTTGGAGGCCCGAGGGCAGCCGGACAGGCTGCGGTGGGACGAGTAGTTGCCGGTGGCGTGGCCGGATCCGTCGCAGCCGGGCGTCGGGCACTTGAGCTCCTGCGATTGCGATGGGAACTGCGGCCGCTCCAGGCGCTGGTAGCCGGTGAGACTGCACAGGAAAGAACTGCTTTGGTTAGCATGCCTACGCACCGCCACATGAGGGGGAGGACGGGGGGAGGGGGCTAGGCGACCCTTCCGGCAACGCTAAGATGTACCTACCCAGCCTTCAGCAGGTTGTCGTGCGGGGCTATGTGCTGGCCGAGGGACGGCGGGGCCACGAAGCTGGCGCTCGAGCTGGTCGGGTAGGCCGACGGTATGGTCGGCGGATAGACGCTGGAGCCGAGCGAGCTGGCGTACGGTCCGCTGTACTGATAGGCATTCGGCGCGTACCCCGGGTAGCCGTTGGAGTAGTCGGGCTGCACCACCATGCCGTAGCTCGCGTGCGGGCTGTACCCTGCGTATGTTGTAAAGGAGTTCCAGAGGATCAAGGACTGCAGTGACCTCACAGGGCAGCCACAGGACTTACCACTTTGGTCGCGGTAGCTGTCCGCGTAGTAGGACCCACCGCTGTCCGGCGTCGACTCCCGGCTGTACGAGGCGGAGGGAGGCTGCGGCCGGGCGAAGCCCATACCGAGCGGCCGCTCGGCGCCACTGTTGTACTCGTTGGCGTTCACCTCCGGCGTGCGGCCGTCCGTCACTTCACTCGTATACACGGCGTTACTGTTGCTGCTGGCGGCGGCGGTGCTGCTGTTGGTGGGATTCACGCTCTGGCGGCTCGAGAACTGCGGACTGGTGCCACCGCTAGGTGGTGCAGTAAGGTGCAAGAGAACAAACCTACTGATCAGCCGCGAGAACGGGCTACAGGCCGAGGGATGATTGAAAGCGGGAACGACCTACCTGTTGTTTGAGCTGAGGTCCAGCGACGCCTGCGGGCTGCTGTTGCGCTGGACCGGGCTGGCCTGCGGTTCCGGGCTGGCGGAGGACAGCTTGTTCACCCGCTCGTCCCCGGCGCGGCGCCCGTTCGGCGACGGCGTGCCCGTGCCCGTCTTGTACGGCGGAAGCGGCGGGCTGGTCTCCTTCACGCTCAGATTGATCGCCGAGAAGCCGGGCGGCATCGCACCGCAGGCGGACGGGTCGTAGTGGTACATCGGCCGCGGGTAGATGGGACCGGCAGCCTCCTCCATCTCGACCTTCATCATCGCGTGGTGCGTGCGGGCATCTGGCGCGGGCGACACGAGCCCTAGATGGTGGTGGTGATGGTGCGGCTGCTGCGGCTGCTGCGGCTGTGGCTGTTGCTGCTGCTGCTGTTGCTGCTGCTGTTGCTGCTGCTGCTGCTGTTGTTGCTGCTGCTGTTGCTGCTGCTGCTGCTGCTGCTGCTGTTGCTGCTGCTGCTGCTGCTGCTGAGCCACCTCCGGATGCGGCGTGCTGTCGGCCGTAAGGTACTTCTGCTCGTCATCCAGGATCGACGGCTGGCCGTAGCCATACGCAGCCGCCGCGGCCGCCGCCGACGGATAGAGATTGGAGCGCTGCGGCGCGTATGCCGTGTCGTAGCGCTCAAAGGCCGTCTGGGGGGCCGGGTCGTACGGGCGGTGGTTCGTGAGGTGGACGGCCGAGGTGTCGTACTCCACCAGGCCCCGGTTGGTGGCCATCTGGGAGGAGAGGGTGCCCATCTGGGCGTAGGAGCGGCCATCATTCAGTTCCGTGTAGCGCAGATTGTCGCGCGTGACGTACGAGTATCCGTTATCGATCATTCCGGTGCCGTATGTGGTTTTCCAACTCCCTCAGATTTTCCTCTTCAGACACAGTTCACAAGGTACGATGCTCTCAATGTGTGCTGGAACAGTTTTCCTCCTAGGGTTTCTCGTGTGTATTCGTGTCGCTTAATGTCAACCCGTTCGCACCAATTTCACTCGACGCCGGGATCGAATCAGCCCTTTTCAAATGCGGCTGCGGCTCAAACGCTTCTGTGGATAATGGCGTCTGATACAATCATCTATAGATAGCGTCAAATAAGAGCCATTCACCGGCGGTGGTTGTGGCGATCATAAAACGATTATGTTTCCACCGTCGTAGTAGTATCGACCGAGGGAGGGGGGTGGGGGGGGAGAAAGTGCGGCAAAAAGAGAGAGAAAGAGAGAGAAAAAGAGAAACAAAAGTAAAGCACGTGTGATGGGGTGAGAGTTACAGCATTACATCGCACGCAATATCGCAATGGGTGATGTTTTGATTACACGCTTCCTCAGGCCACGCTCCTGCAAGTACACCGTCGAGCAACACACCGAACGCTGCTGCAATAAAAGACACATCTACCCTTTTTTCGTCCAGATTCCCCCAACCCGTCCGGGGCCTGAACCCGATCACAACAAGCAGTCTTTCTGCAGGCGCGTTTTCCTGCATGACAAAAAAGGCGACCTCTTACGAAATCGACAACGCGTGGAAGTGTGTGTGTGTGTGTCAAAAACTACCAGCAACACCGGGTGCACCGGAAGCGACCCGACAACAGGCCACTTTACGAAACACGCCGCGCGCTGTTTATTGGCTGACAAGCGACGAACCCCGCAACCGGGACAGTCCGCCCTCAAATCCTGCCCCAAAGTCTTCGAAACCCCGCGCGAAAGGTTATTTATCATACGTATAATCAATAAAAATTATGAATGTCACAAGTGCTCGCTACTGTCGTCGTCACAATTGTGCGTTCCCGGCGCCGCTGGGAGCCGTCCGTGGTTTGATCCGAAGCGTTCCGAGCGAACGAGCAGTTGCGGCGGTCTGGGAGACGGCAGCGACATTCGTTCCACAGCTTCCGGACTTCCGGAACGCGCCCGGAAGAGATCTCTCGCGGAAGCAGCCCGCGTCTCAGGGGGGGGGGGGGGGGGGGGGGGTAATAA
>JAOEFI010000001.1:6809546-6826856 GCA_034621735.1 Anopheles plumbeus | reverse complement strand
GGGGGGGTTTGGGGGGGGGGGGAGAGGTGAGTCGTAAAACAGGATCAGTAAAGTCTGGCAAATCTGTGCAACAGAAAGCAAAGCGAAACTCTCCACTAGTTGATACGACATTTGATGCGCGCCTCCGACTCTTCGATAGAATTCGTGTTACGCCCTGCCAAATCCACCCACCCGCCACGCCACCCACCACAAAGAAAAAGGAAATCCGGTCCGGTAGGGCCGAGCGCACAGCACGGTACATTCGGAAAATCGATTCGATCCGCCCGATATCGGCGGAAAGATGATTGGAAATTGAACAAATAAATTCCTCCGTTCTTTGCTCGTTCGTGTGGGCGGGAGCCCTACACTTTCAGTTTCCTCCACGACCCGTGCTTTCGCTGCACCCGGCCGGGTACCCCTTTTTCGTCTAATCGCTCGCCCAGCTAGTGGTTCCCCGATGGTACGATGGGAAAAATACCGAAATGAGGGTAATTCCGGGGCCCGTTACACATGAGTTCGCGCGACCGGCGCTACCAGACGGGCGAGCCGGAAAGAAAATAAAATCGGCCGTAACTGGTCGTACTTGGTAGGCTCTCGCCGTGGAGCGTGGAGCGCATCGGAAAAAGCAAAAAAATAATAGAAAAACCAACTCAACTCGAGACGGAAAGCAAAACAATCCGATCGTCTTCTCGTTCGGAAAACTATTCCACTGATATTAGAGTCGGATTCGAAAGTCGAGTCATCAATCGTCAACCGAGCGGCCCCCAGTGTGGATTTGGCAGGATAACCCCCGTCGGTACTTTAGGCACGCGTAACTCTCCGGTAACCCCTCCCCCCCCTCCCCCCCCTCTTCCCCGGTGGGGTGGTCGATGCTTTGTGCGAATTCCTTCCGGGCGACTGAGCCAATATGGACTTTGGCTGTGAGCGATTTGTTTTCAAACGATTTGTTGCTCTGTTCGCCCCTCCTCCCACACCCCGCACACTGGCCGTGATTGTCAGGCCTAACGGGCACTACTTTTGAACTTCATCCAGCCCACCCCCCCACCCCCCCACCCCTTCTCTCTTCGAGGCCCAGCTCAAATTGGCCAAACGAAATTGACTCCATTTCCCGTCGGGTCGAGGGCACGGCGAGCAGAGGGGGATGGGCGCAAAATGAAATACATTAAATCGCTCAGAAAGACCAATACCAATCGAGCGGGAAGTGAGTGTACGGCGAGGCGCCGCGGGGAAGGGCTCACACTTCGCTCGAGCAGCAACCCAAGCAAACTTTCGTCTCTGGAGCGCGAGCAGCAGTGAGCAGTGAAACGGCTCACCCGAGGGTCTCTTCCCTGTCCTCGCTGTCTTAAGCCGGAAAACTGTAGTCCAAACTCACCGACCGTTCCCCAGCTCCCCTTCGCATCCCCATGTTCCCCTTCGGCGGTTCCATGGTCTGTGGATGCGGTACATAAACGGGCGTCAAAGGGGGAGTCAACGAAGATAACGGCCCATTCCGGATAAGGGTGGGGAGGCGGGTGGGGAATGCGGTCACAGGGCTGGATGAAATGAAGCGAATTGATTCGATTCAATTTTCAGCAAAAGCAAAGTGAAGCAAGTATTTGTATGGTTTAATGTTGTATGAAATTTGATTATTGTTCAGCTTTCTGTCCAGCAGGGGTGGGTGGGACCCCGGGCCCTCTCTACACCATCCATCGGCGTTCCCCTCTCCCTCTAGTCTCTTCTTCTCTATTCCTACTTGTCACCATCACTGCCAACCTCGGCTCGGCTGCTCCAGGCAGGACGACGACGACGACGACGACTCGCCAATGCAGATGATGGCGGCCATCAGCCGCGACGAATTCCGTTCGATGTCCACCCGGTTCGAGCTTTGTGTGCCGACCGTCGTGAATGGCGAAGGATGGTGGGGCGGAAGCCGATGGGAGTTTTGGGGTGGGATCCTTAAGAGCAGCACGAAACAATACAGCGAAGCAGGCAGGTCTCGGTGCCCTTGCTCCGGACCGCAACCTGTCCGGACCCTCGGCCGTCCGGAAGCGGCCAATGGACCCTCGCTGCCGCTGCACAACGCACAAAGGAAAAGCAGACCAAGCCATAAACCCTTCGAACGGTGGCTAGTGCTTGTGCCGCCCCTAGAAGATTGTTGCCAGTTAAGATCGCCCCGGTGCGACGGTGGGTGGTGACGCCCAAGACGCTCCTCCAGCGATGCCGAACGACACCCGCCCAGCCGATGCTGCTCGACCATCGCTCGCCGAAGTCATTGGTCTTGTAAGCTTCCCAAGAGGTCCTTTGCCCGATTGCCCGTGTGCTGATGCCAGTGTGTCGATGAATGGAAATATCTACCAGCAGCAGCAGTGGAAAAGCCAGCGGCTTGCGATGGGAAACTTCGTCGCGAAGGAATGAGTGGCTGCCATAGGCCAGGTAGAGCACCACAGCAGTGAAAACTTACGCTTCATCAAACAGTCACACCGTTCCCAAGAAGCCTGCACGTCGGCCCCGTCGCACGGTGCCACTGCTTCCCCAAGCCCTTATGGGGGACCCCGGCCGACAAGGTAAGAGAGTGGTGCTCTTGATAGAGTTGCTGCAACGACGTGCAGGGCGAATGGTGAATGTGCTTTGCGAACTGTACCCTCGACGGCCCGTACACGCCGGAAGCCCTTCCCGACCGTCCAACCCAAGACCGCCGTCCAAGAAACCCGAAGCGCCCGGCAGGGTCCGGTGACTTTTCTCGGGCATCTTCGAAAATCCACTCGCCGCTACGCAACCCCCGGGTGGGGTGTGGGGGTGTGTGTTCCTGTGCGAGAGTGGAATTTATATTTGATACATGCCCATGTTCCACTGGCCTTCCTGCTCTCCCCTTCCACCCGATTTCACCCCAGCGGGCGTCCGGGTGGACGCACAAGTTCACCTCTCTGGCGCGCCAGAATCGATCGCTTGGACCAATCGCCGAGGGACGCCATCGGACGGCATGTAGTCATCTTTTTCGCACTGTTTTTAAGAGGGTTTCGAAGTTCCGATTCTTGTGCACGTTGCATGCACGCATTCCCTCCCCCAGGCCGCCGCCTAGCGCCGACAGCTAATAGCACCCTTCTCGGCGGTGGGGGGAGGGGGGTGGGGGGGTTCCGTACTTTGCGCTTGCAGTTCCATTTCCTTGCGCCAGTTGAAAGGGTGTAGTTTGGGTTGTTTCTTTTTTCCCCTCACCGAATTCGATCGATGGCAAACTCTAATGCCTTTGAAAGGTCAATTTGCGTTGTTAATAACCAACCGGTAAATCCGGCCGAGGCTGCAGTGGGGAGGCACATCCAGGAGGTGTATGTGTGTGTGTGTGTGTGCGAGAGATTGAGAAGCTTCTTGCGTTTTTCTGGCCTTCGAATTGCCCGTTCGGTCGATTGACTTCGGTCAGCGTGCGGATGGAGAAGGTTGTACCGGAGGTTGATGAGCACACTTGTTTCTTCATTAAGGGCGCTTCGAACCCTCCCACCACCCTCGCGGGTGCGTGACCACTGTTTACGACCGGCTGGATACCCTTTTCGATTACATCAAAATCGGAAGTGTAAAGATGTTCCTAAGAGGACGGAACGAAAAATGGCTAACCCCAGCATAGGCCACCGTTTTCCCGACATTGGGTGACAGTTTGGGTAAAGGGCTGTAGCGCTTCGATGCAGGAAGCCCTTTCGCCGGTGCAGTCTCTGCCGATGTCGGCTAGAAATGTTATGCTTTAATCAGTGCCTATAAAGCGTCCCGCGCCGCGTGTGTGTGGCCGAGCGGTACGTGTTTCGATTGTGCAGCCCTCGCCCGCAACAGCCTGCTGCATCCGTTAGATCAGGTTAATAATTTCAGCACCCTCCCCCCCTCCGCCGGTACTGCTGCGAAGGAAACGATGAGGGAAAAATCCCTGTCATTTTTGATGAGCTGCCGGAGAGACCAACGAGGGAGGCGGTACGGCACGCGCTTCCTCCGCACAGGGCGCAGCAATTACACTTACGTTCCCGAGCCTAGACAGCCAGACGTGGGGCAGCTCTCCCTGGCGCGGATGCACACCGGAAGTCCGACTACGCCTGGCACGTCCACCGACTGGACTCGGTCTCGTTAGAGCTCGCTGTGCGGAGGTGTTGTTTTGTTTCGCAAGATTTGCTCGCTTCTCAGCTTCCGACAGGCCGCGACAGCACACAAACACACACACACGCTGCGCGTAAAGGCCGGATGATTATTCGCTTCCCCACGCTCTCGCTTCCGCCCCGTGGGAGGAAAGGGAATGAGTTAATTAACGACAACAATAAAGATAATCACTCCGACTCCGGGCGGACGGGGCACTATCCGAATCGAGTGCGGAGCCGAGCGGCTAGCGCCCTACCGAAGGGTGACTGCATTCTGCAGTCCTGCCACATCGGTCTACCCTCCTGCTCACTGGCAGTAGGTCAGCAAGCCGCTCGGCAAGCCATCCGCGACTCCGGAGCAGAAGCAGAAGACGAAGATGGAACAAAACCCAACGACAACATCTACATAAACATTTAACACCGAGGGGCCCGACGGCGGGGGAGATGCAGTGGTCGGAAATGATTATCTGGCGAAAGGGAGAGGCGCTCACTAGCGGCGCCAGCGAGCCTCCCCTGGCTGCCCTTTTTCGCCTGCGGGCGTACGGGAGCCGAGCGAGGGAACATGTGTAAACACCCCGCCATTAATTGGCCCGAAACCGGAGTGGCAGCTCTGCCGGGGGTGGAGATGCAGGTCCGCCCACGCCCGCTGGTCGACGGTCAGTTGAGCGTACCGTAGGCGGACGGATAGCACCCGGAGAAGGGTGCGCCCCCCGGGCTAAACGGCACTCCGGAAAAAGTTACGAGGTCGGAAGATCTGGCTGGCAGATAATTAAATCGTGCACGGCGAGGCGAGATGCTATCGGCACGCCCTATCGCACCCGGCCAGGGTGGCGGCTCCCTGCCTGGCGCCAAATTTGCGGATTTTTACGGGCCCATGCGGCCCAGCGACGTCGCTCGGCCACCGGGCACGACCCGAACGGGGCGAGATAGTGCTCCCGTAGTCCCCCGAGGGGCGCCAAGGGACGGGCGGGGCGAGGTTCCGACCTCGGTGGGATATTCCGGTCCCGTCGGAGCCCCCGAAAAGCGACGGACGCCCCCCGAGGGTGGGATATTTTCACCAACGGAATGATAGCGAGTCTCTAATTAAGGCATTTAATGAGTCGGAAGGAATGCGGTGAGACATTCACGCGTACAAAATCGCATCCCCCAAACCAGGCGAGAGGCAGCCACTGCCGTCGATGGGCTAAATTATCAGGCCGAACCACCCTTTGTGGAAGGTAACCATCGACAAGGTGGAGGGTGGCAGTATGGTGAGGGCACGGTCGCTGAAGTACCACCCCGTCCGCAGCGAGTACGACCGGACGGAGGGCAGAGATTGGCTCGACGTGTAATGCCGGTGTTAACAACGGTGTGGTTGAAGTTCGTCCTGACATTGCGAGCAGACACAACCGCAGCGCACAAAGAACATGCTGCGAACCGAGGCCGCTGTCCCTGTAGAAGGTTCCACAGACGACGACCAGCTACACTCGGCCACAGTTTAAAGACTTCAACCTACCGGTCCGAAGTATGGAATCATTGGCACGTCAACCGAAAAGGGAACACCTAATACTAAGCAGTTGAATTCTCTCAAAACAAACCGGCTAGCAAGCGGTACGACTTAGAAACTACCTCTCGTCGAACGCCCTCGCTGATCTTTTTCAACATCAACTAGTTTTCCCGCGGATACGAACCGGAAGAGTTGCAAAAATATTTTACAGTACATAAATTCAGGCGCGGCCAAACTTCCTGTCCCATAAAAGGGTGGTTGGCCTCTAACATTCGCGCATACCTTCCTTTACTTGTTACTCGCGCAAACACACTGTTCCCGACTTTCCACCGCGACCGCGACCACTGGTGCTGGGAAATGGTTTTGTGCAGGAAAACAGGGCGCGCGATCGACGGGCACGGTTTTAAAGACCACCCAGGGCTACGCAGCCCCGTCGCCCCTCCGGAGAGATTGCTTTCCCGCAACCTTCCCGTTGAAAGTTAATCCGGGCGGACAGTTTTCGCGCGGTCGGAAGGGGGTCGGAAAATACGGCCTAAGTTGAAGGGAAGAAAAAATGCAAACAAATCCCGTCAGCCCTTTCGGCGCGCAGGGGGTTGATGTGTGGAGTGGCCCCTTCAAATGGCAGAAATTTGGCACAGTTTTTCCCCGCATCTCAAAAACTGAACCCCACAATCAAAGTAGTCCGAAGTAGACCGAAGTTGCCAGGAAGTTGCGAAGTTTCCAGACTTTCTCTCATAAACCCAGTCAGTGCGTGCCGTGGAGGAAGGGAGCGGGAGCGCGGGCGGGGTAGGGTTGGCAGGAGTCCCGTGCGACCAAGTTCTTACCGAAGGGGGGGAGGGGGGGAGTGGGGGGGGTGTATGAAGATAGAAAGTAATCATATTATTTCTGATGACTTCGGGATTTCAAGGTCGTGCACTTGAAAACTGGGTTAGGGGCTCGACCCTAGCCGTCGCGTAGCCGGGAAGCGGCGCTAGGGGCGCGGGCAGGGTGCGGCGGGATGTGGAATAACGCCGAAAAGTTGACGATAATTGTTCGCCGTGAAAGTTTTAGCGAAAGTTTACATCACAACGATTCGCATCAGTTCCGCTCGATACGCTGCGAACCCGGCGCCAGAGGGGGAAAATCTCGACAGACGGCGAGGCCCTTCTCCGCGGGGCTGGAAGGGAGGGGGCGCACGCAGGTGCCGGTGCCCCATTTTAAACATTCATCAACTCTCTTTCCCCCCGCCCCCTCCCACCCGCTCGGCTTTGACGATGATCGTTAAAGTTTTTGCCCAAAAATGCGTCCACCGAGCGAAGACTTCAATATCTGATGGCGCATCCATCATCGCACACCGCAGCGAGTGCGACCACATCGGAGTGGCGTACCCACTCCTACCGTACGGACGATAATTATGCGCACGTGGCCGACCGGCCGGGGAAAAAAGGGGCACACACTTTCATAATCTAAATCATGAAGTACCCGCCACCTGGAACTGGCGACGGAACCAGCAGTGTTTTGGTAAATGTATCTTTTTCTTTCCACGTTCCACGCCGACGGGGAGGCAGCCAAGATTTAGCACCACCGTGAGGCTAGTGGGTCTGACGAAAAAAAAACCAAAAAATACATCAACACGGACGGCGGCTGGGAAAATAAAAACCCCATTAAGCGTCATCACTTTTACGCAAATTTTATGCAGATTGCACGGCCCAGACGAAACCGGGCGGAACTGCGGTCGGGGGGGCCACGCTCGGGTGAATGAATCCTGGTTTTACGAGCGCCGTTTTACTGGGCGAGGGATGGTGGGGGTCGGGGGGCCTTCGGAGTGAAGCAAGTTTGTTGCACTCCAGAACGCCGCGGAACTGGCAACCGCACCCGATTCATTGTATCACGGCTCATCGCGGATGCTGCCCGTGGGACGACTGGTGCGGAACCCAAGAAGGGGTGATCTGGAGGGTGGGTGATACGGGGTAACTGCATGTAAAGTGCCCGCGCGGTGGAAGAGTTCGTTAATGGTGTTAAGGAATAAAAGTATGAGCCGGTCGTAAATTTTCCATCCCCGGCCAGTTTCTGTTCCCCTCGACGTTTGATGCATTTTCCCTCCCCTCGTTTTACTTTTTCTTGTAGCCGCAACAGTGCTGATAAATACGCGGAAACAGATGGGTGGAAAAAGGAACACGGGGAACACAAGAACGACAGTAATCGGCAGCTGTACATGCCATAAACTGTTGCAACACCATTTAAAGAATATTCTACAAAAGCTAGTCAGTAATCTCATGAAAAGAAGAAACTATCGTTCATAGAAAATAGTCGATCAATTTTCCCGGAAAATAATGCTCCAACACTCCAGTAGCGCAATCGCTGGCAAGCGAGTCGGCAAGTTCAGCTTCGTGTTCGATCGAAGCTTTAAAGGGAAAACCGTTGAGATTGTTGGCGTTTTTCCGGGTCCTTCGAATGCAGCCACACCTCCCGGCCCCCGTCGGACCATAAATCTCCGGAGGAAACCGACACGAGCATCGCCAGGTCAGGAGAATTAAAAAAGGGAAAAACTTTGGAGATGCAACCATTTACGCAGGGCAACCGCAGAACGGAAATCCTCCCCCCGGTGTGCTGGACGACGCCGTTGACCGCCCGTAGCTTTTCCCAGGGTGTGCTGTATTTTTTATTTAGGCGGATGGTTTCAGGCGCAGCTTCACTCAGTTCGCACCTTTTTCTTCTACCTTCCTGGATGGGTTTCGCAGGTTTTTTCCGCAATGCATTTCACACACCAAGAACGTCGTTCGGAAGCCAGGGGTCAGGGGCACTCCGGTGCGGAAAAATGGGAATCATCCGGCGGGGGAGAAAAAAAGGCGTTAACTCACTCGGCCGGCCGCGGCCCGGGCGTGGAGAAAGGTCGTAAATTTAATTTGAAATTTAGCGCAAATCCGAGCAAGAATAATTATCGACACAGGAGCACCCTCCGGGTTTGGCGGCCGGGCCGGTTTCTGCCCAAGGACGGGCGGCGGGGCGCTCGCTCGCTCGCCCTAAAATGATTCACGGTACGCCTTCGAAAGCCTGCTCCTCGCCGTTGTTTGCTCCCCCCCCCCCCCCCCCCCCCCCCCTCGTGTGTGTGTGTGTGTGTGTGTGTGTATTTTTCCACTTTGTTGTATCGCTGAGCGCGCCGGAACATTTTCCGCCGAGCACCAACACCATCACCGGCGCCCAGCTGGAGCGAGCCGCCGCTCGAGGTCTCCTCGATGTCTGGAAGGTCCACCGCATCGGGCCGGCGGTAGCGGTCGTTCACAATTTGGTTATAATGCAAGAAAACGGTGCGGTCAAGATTAAATTGGCTTTCCTTTATTGCCCGACCGTCGCTGTACGGATTCGGCCGGGCCCGCACCCTCCGCCGGGGGTCCTTGCGGGGCCGTAGCTACAAGGAACCCATAAAATGCGCACCCCAAACCTAGCGTCCACGCCGGGCCCGGGCCAGCCAGCCAGATAATCTGGTGGCAATGGGTTCAACCCGCTGGCCTCGCTGCTAGGAGACCCCGGCCAGACTCGCCACAAACTCACACACTCGCACACACACACTCTGTCCGTGCAACTTTTAAGTCTCCCGCTCGTGGAGCGGATACTAATGGATTTCTAAGACTCGGTTCTCCCTGCTCGGCCCCGGGTCCGGTGGCGTAATTCGTCATGCAGATGATGGCGATGATGCTGTAGCACGGATTGGACGATCGGAAGGGTGGCAATAAACCCCTTTTTCGTTGTGCGGCCGATCCCCGCCCGGTCCCCAACCCAACACGTCCCCTGCGTCGGAAGGGAAGCGCACAGCTTCCATGCGGTGGACGTAATTTTACTACACCAGAAACTCTTGCCCAGTCTGAAAGAGAGAAAGCGAGAGAGAGAGAAAAGAAGAGAGGGAGAGAAAGAAAGAGAGAGATAAAGAGAGAGAGAGAGAGAGGGAGAGAGAGAGAGAGAGATAGAGAAGAATGCGCGCGACCGGTAGGAGATGGAAATCATCGAGAAGCCAAAGTAATAATGAGGATTTGGTCTTAGCGATAATGGACGCTACTGTATTTACTGTAAAATTGCACCCGCGTCTAAACGGGCACGCCATGCGGTGGTGGGGAGAAGGGCACCGCAGGACAAAGCGGTTCCACCCTGCCGCCCCGGGGCCGCCGCTGACCGTATTGAACCGGCGCAACGGGAAGACGTGTATGAATGCATAAAACCACATGCGGTGTGTGCTGGGGTATCGAGAGCGCAAACGGAAAAGCGAGAAGAAGCCAACCGATGGATGGGCATATGGAGGGGCGGCGCTGGTGCTTCAGTGACCCAAGGATTCATTGTCTTCATTGGGTGGGTTTCGGCAGGGTTCCCCCGCGATAGCGCGGGTTGGGGTGCAGGGGCGGCGCGAGGTGTTTGGTTTCGGAGCCGAAAACCATAAATCTCAATATGGACCGTTCCATTTCGGCAAATCTCTTGATTCCGGGCGGGCTTTCCCAGTGCAAGGTCGTGCAATCGTTTTGCCTTCGCTTTTCTTATGAATATTTAATGCCCTAATGTACTAGCGTTGCTGTGAATTTATGTGGCCCGAGGTATGTATGGGTCTGCCTTGGCGCAGAACCGTTCACTATTGGTTCCGCTCGTCCGTCCACGCTGTGCCTTCCCTGGCCCGCAAGCTCGGTTCGGTGGGAGAAGCAACGAGGAAGCGCAGGGCCCGAAATGATCCCGGGTAACCACAGCTACCATACGCGACGAACCGCAAACAATGGTTTTCTTTAAACTGCGCCCTCCCTCCTCCCCCCACCGGGCCGATCCTCTTCCGCACCGGGGGTTTTGACAGTGGCAGCGGTTTTGAGGGAGAAAAAAAAAGCCCTTTCCCCGAAACGTGGAGTGGAGTTTTCCCGAAGAAAGTCCCATTCCCCACGCTTCCCGTGCCGGGGTGGGGTGACCGATGCGGGGGCATCCATAAATCAATTTTCCGTCCCCAAGTAGTCGTACCGTGCGCCCGCTCCATTCCGCCGTCCGTTTAACGCCGTGCGCGTTTTTGATTGGAGCTTATTAGAATTTTTGGGCCGAAAGCGAAATCTTCAAAATTTAATAACACACCGTTCACCGGGGTTGAGTAGGTAAATATTCGGCCGACTTCAATGAGCGCACCACTCTGCGAAAGGGGGAGGGATTCATTGGCGAGCCCTTGGGCCGGAGGAAAAGGCTACATGGAATTGAAACCCGACGATAATCGATAGGTGAAGTATGCATCAGATGCTTCATTCGTTGGAGGGCGTGCACGGTGCGCTGCGTGGTCGCAGTATCTCTTTATCTTCATCTCAACAATCGCCAAGGACCGTTTCGAGGCTGCGTCCGATTGCTGGTGATACATTTTCATACCGACATGAATAACAAAAAAAAAACCCGACTCACGAGCACAATCGCCAGTCAAATCAAAACGGCGAGCGTAAATTATTCCCAGCATCCGCTTCCGTCGGGCGCTGGCTGGTTTTGGTTCCGTCCATACTCCAACGCGTCGACCGTGCCCGGAAGATATACGACACCGCGCGACACCCACCTGTTCCATCCAGGCGGCCGGAGGACACTGGCAGCAAACGGGCGATCGATAGGAAAATCAACGGCACCAACAAAAAAGGAACTGGAGAGGAATGACAGGATCGCGGTGGCAGGACAGCTGATGGGAACGATAGCGCACGCGGCCAGGGTGCGTCGGGAATCGAAGAATCGGCGGGAGCGATGAGAGAGTCGCGAGAGCACCGTGGAACGGGCGAGTAAATCTCTTAATTCCCGGTAATTAAATGTTAAGTGCGTTAGAATAAAATATGGCATCCATTAGCATTTAACATTTAATTAAAACGAAGACCACGCGGAAGCGCGCCGGCGGCTTGGGGCGTGTTGATGGAAGGATATGGGATTTGAGTAAGGGTTTTAACTGTTTTTTTTTTGTTGTTGCTCCCCCCCCCCTCACGAATGTCCTTCCCGGAGCGATGGACACGATGCGAAAAGCAATCCCCCCATGGGAAAGCGGAAGCGCAAAAAAAACGGCCGAAAACAAATTTTAAGGACAGTCCATTCCCGTCGCCGCGCTGGTCACCATTGGCATTGCATGGTGTTCCGGTATGCGCGGTGTCGCCCGTGTCGGCATGAAGTCGCCAGCTGGTCCAGTCCGGATCACCGCCCGGGATGCCGTTGCGTCGGGAAATCGAGAAGTCTCAGCCGGCCGCCGGTTTCATATTAATTCCTTTCGCATCCTTCTGGAAGCTAGCGCTCCTTCCGCTCGGGGCGGAGTTTTCGGGCGCATTGTCCAACGCCACCGGGCCGGATCGCTGACAGGTCTGCCCGGCCGCGGACCGACCGGGGACCCCGTGGATGTCCGGTCCGCTGCGAACACCCGGTGGGCGGTGGAAAACCACTTGGGCACGCCGAAGGTCCCCAGAAAGGGCAGCTGCCGGAATATGGGGTGACGACACACTCGGGCCCGGTGACAATTTGGTAATTGAGAGCACGTGGTCAGCGCCGTCATCGTCGTCGTCGTCCTGTCGGCCAGCGCGTCGTCACTGCGTGTGTCCTTGCTACCGTCTCGTCGCATCGCGCTCGGTCAGAAGTCGTGGACCCGTTCGTGCCACTCGCACGCTTTCCGTTTCCTTTCGTCTCTACCGTCGCTCTCCCGGCCCGTTCCATGCTGGAAGGGGACCCGGCTTGCCACCCCCTTACTGTCCGGCAGCCCACCCGGCAAGCATATGCATGGTGCTGGGGAAATCGAGATTTCCTCGAGATTGCATGTCCACTGCTCGTTCCGGGCAGTGAAGCACAGCTTCCGCACAGGCTACCAAAAAGAATCTGTCTCGCGGAACACGATGAGCGAACGAAAAATAGAGGTAGAGCGAGAAAGAGGGAGAGCGAGAGAGAAAGGGAAAGCGCAGGAGATCTAACAATCTGGCAACGGACGCAGTATCTGAACTGTAGCAAACATTCAGGCGCTGGTCAGGGTTTCCCCGTTGGCGAAGCAAGCAAGGCCAGGAAAAAAGGCGGAAAAAATTACAGAACACCACCGAAATCGGACAAAAAGAAGGGATAGAATCGACCCCACCACCAAGCCCACCATTCGTTCCATCGTGCCTGCTCCGAGCGAATGTCCCTGTCCATGTCCTGTCGGCGAGCCTTCCGGTTTCTCTTTCAATTTTTGTGAAAAATAAAGGATTGCTCGACCGTTCCTGTCTGCCAGTTTGTTGTCAGCTTTTTTTTTGTTCCCTTTCATTTCCCCCACCATTGTTAACTGGACTCTACGCTCGACGACGACGACGGCGCCGCAGGACGAACAGCGTTCGATGATCACATAATTGTGTCCTTCAACCTTGGTTGAATCCGTTTTAAGAGGATAATTGAACGTGCGTGAGTATGGTCGAAAAATGGGAAGAAGGAACGGAAGAAGGCCGTCGGTGAAAAGGGGGGGGGGGGGGGGAGAAAGAGATGGAGAAGGATGCAACCCTCGAGGAAAACCAGCCACACATACACACTTGACCACGACAGTATGGTGACGAGCGCGATGGGCCAGTGGGCAGTATGTGACAATGACAAGGGAAATCATTAAACGTAAGACCGTACCTTGCAACAACAGAATCGGGAATAAAAAAACGGAAACAACCAAACAAAACGAAACGTAAGGAAGAACCCATATAACCTCACTCGACCACACACAACTCCGGCGGAACGATGGCAAACGATGGCGAACATTTTGCTCAATTACAGCCATCAGCAGCCGAGCGGCGAGCGGGAGCGAGCGAAATGTTGACACAGCAGCTAAACGATGTGGGGATGATTAATTTTGCATAGCATCGTTTAGCCCTTTTTTGTGTTCCGTTGCGTTGCGTTTCGTCTTCTATTCGTTCTGTTTTTCCCCATGTAGATTTCGTGAACCGCAACAACGGCACAATAATCATTCTGCAGCAAAGCACTCGTCGCTGGGGCAAGTACCTAGTAAGATGTAAGTGTCCTGGTTAGCCACTGACAGCCTCCAGCCTCCGCTCCCAGCCGTTGCCCACCCACGCACACTAACACCTAGGCGATAAAAACGAGCGGTGGTTAAATTTGCGCCGATTTTCCGAGTCCGAGCCCAAGATGATTAACATCGGGCCTGCTGCTCTGGGGCGACAGATGACGCCAAGGGCCCCTATAGCTTCCTATATTATTATAGGGTATATTATTCCTATATTCCTATAGGGTTTACGAGCCTGCCGGGAAGGTCGGTCGTTTAAAAAGCGGCGGCCATCCATCAGACTGGGGAACGTTCGGACGGGCAGCAGGGCACCGAGCTGTTAATTGGAGCCTAATGCAGTGGCTTTCGATAATAATCTTCAGTGCTCGCTCAGGACGCTCAGGACTTTTAGGCTTCCCCCCGGTTACAGCAAAGGTGCGTGACGATAACATTGTTCCCGTCCCCCTCAAAGAGGCGATCGTGTTTGCCTCACTGTCGTTAACTTTAAAATAGCTACAATAAAACGAACCCGATACTGGTGGTGGTGGTGTTTTTTTAGTGCTGGAACCAATGTTGATTAATTAACAGTCGAGCCACTCCGGCTCCGGCACATTGCACTCCACTACCGGAGGCGTTCCGGTGTCGAACCACCCGAACCGACGAAAGGCAAAACTCCCACATCCTTCACTCGATATTCAGAGCCTGGGCCGGTGGGGTGGAAACTAGATTATCGTTTAAAAGACGCTTAAAAAACTATTAAAATTCCATTCGTTCGAACGTTCCGATCGGCGGACCGGAACGATACCCAAACCACCCCAACAGGTGGGTGGCGCTGGCGGTGCCATCCGGTAAGCCGGCTGCGTTAATCTGCCTGACCTCCAGGTTCGCACGGTAGTTACGAGGCGGCCCATAGCATACATTAGTGCGACAGTTGGAGGACGGCTCGCCTAGGCCATTGAAGGCAGAACAGCGCCAACCGTGTAGCCACACTCATCGGAAGGGTTCGTACGGCGTCGGCAGTGCAACCGCAAAAGTCCGTACCGTGAGGACGCGGTCCACACGTCGAGTGCATGGCATGCTCCGTGACGACCGGGCCACTCACCCCAGCGACTCACCCCAGCGTGTAGCTGAACGGCGGCTTGCTGCGGCCGATGCAGATCATTGGCCGTTGGAGATTGGCCGGGCACGGTTTGGCGATGGGCTGAACCTCTTCTGCTCGAGTGGCGGTCCGCCCGACGGTCCGTGCGGTCCGCCAATCGAAGCGCTAGACAAAGGCCGACCCGACACGGCGTGCCTGGTCCGGCACCGGCGTTGGTTGACAACGACTCATCCTCACGCCGCTCGTTAAAACGAACCCGACGGCTATGACGGTCCAGTGCCGGCGGACGGTACCGGTCCCGGCCATTGACTGGTCGTTAGCCAACCGTCGAGAAGAAAGGCGGCCCAAAAAAGAAAAGCGCAGCGCCAACCGTGCCCCAGCTCCGGAGCGCAGCGGCAGGAAGCGTTTCGGGATGCCTTGTCGCCATCGATAAGCCGACGTTGCCCCGGGAACGGACTGTGGCAGCAAGGTACGACAACCAGTTGCGCAACCCCCCCTCGTACTCGGCGCGTAGTGGGAGCGGTAGCCATTGTGCGCTCCACTCCAGCGCGCCCAGCAGTACACACACACGACGGCCAGCGACGGCAGAGGACGGAAGACGACCGGTGCCTAACAAGATCATGATTATTTATGCCTTTTCGATGACACCCAATCGATGGTGTGTGTCTGGGTGTGGGGGGGGGGGGGGTGGTTGGTCACCTTCCTCCCCGTCAACTGCGGTCGTTAAAAAAGCGACTGCAGTCGGACGTACTCGCCCTTGCTAGGCAGGGCTTGCTAGAGGGACGGCATCGACGACGGGAACGCAAAACAAATAGTAGCCCACCGTTTGCGGTCGTGCAGGGTGACAGCAAATTGACAGCTTCAGTCAGTGCGGCCGTTGCCGTGGCCGACCGGTCAGCACGAGGCGGACAGAGCCCGTCGTTTGTTTGTTCGTTCGTTCGTTCGTTCGTTTATTATTTATTGCCCCAGCACACTGCCAGCGAGCGTGGCCAATTTCGGTTCGATCGCCAAAAAGGGTTGCCGAAGCGGCAAGCAAGCGACCGTCCGCCGTAAAACGGAAGCAAACGACACGTCAGTCAGTCGTGGGTGAATGCGATTTTCAAATGAATGAATAGCAGACACGGTACACGAGCGAACGCCATTCGGTTATGTTGTTTTCCCTCCCCCTCCCTCCCACCCTCACGGGTTAGACGTTGGTAGCAAATCAATCAGTCACTGTGATGGTGAACATCGAGCATAAACAGATAGTTAGGTGAGCTTTACGGCACTTTGATAGTTTGATCGTGTGTATCTGGGAAACCATCTGGTTGTGCGGGCGAAACTGTACCGTAAGGTGACGGGTTACGGTGGCCGGAATCGCACCCCGTCCTTATCGATGGCCGCCACGAGAGCCACGGCGTAGGATTTACGTTTCGGTTTTTCCAACCCCACGAGCCATCCGACACCTAGTTCCTTTTCAGCACCGGATCGGTTATCATTTTATAACTCGCCGGCGGTTTTACGGCGTGAAACGTAAGCTCGTGTACGAAGCGTGTAATAACTTTTAAACTGGCCCTTAAACCGCAGACAAATCACCGGTAGTTTTCCCGAGCAGTGAATCACACACACACACACTTTCCGGAGCACTAAAATTGTCGTTAAAAGTTGCGGAAATCCAGTTGACGCCTTTCGAAGGCACGATAGGGAAACGATTGCGTGCGGGCGGCGTAGGAAGTTTCAAGTTGTCGTGCGAAATGCCACGACTGTAGAGAAATATGAAAAGTGAACGTCGCATGTGACGTTTTACTACTAGTGTGCTTTTTAACACCGTGCCCTTATTGATCTAGGAGCCACAAAACAGAGGAGTATTTACTCGAAAAGTTCACACTCTGGGATCGCTAGGCAATGCGACGGGCGGAGGACGCGGTGCAATAGTGGCGGTCGAAATAGCACCAAAAAAAGGGAGCGAAAAAAGGAAGAACAACAGCAACGGCTGCAACGGTAGCATGTCACATGGGAAAACTGCTGATTCGTGCTCATCCTTGTCCTCGTCTTCGGCACGAAACGGCCGACCCGGTTGTGCCGCTAAAGTGATTTATCTCGTTTCTCCCGTGTCCTGTCATGGGGGGAGTGTTCTATTTTCGGCATCCCACCCCTACCCCATCACCAGGACGGTGATGTGTGACCATTAAACGTCTCCCTCGCGTTCGTCCTTGCGCTACCGGAGCGGCACACGCAAACTGTCCGAATGACATCCGGAGGACTCCTGGGATGGCCGGTTCGATGATGACGGACACATTCTTTTCTGCCCGCTCCGGTCACACCTTGTCGATTTTGGCACTTGAACTGCAAGGAGGAGCAGGAGAGAAGGGGGGAGGGTGACGAGAGGGATGTGATAGGACATTTCTTCACTATTACTGCGGCGAGGGTGATGCGGCGATGCGTCCTGTCCGTCACAGGCGTTTCCTGCGTGTATGTCACATGTTTCCCAGCCGGAGCCAAGCTGCCACTTCGGATGATGTCATCGTTCGCCTTTTTCGTCACGTTCTTCGTCCGTTCGTTCGTCGTACCGTTTTCGTCACCCTTCTTTCGCATCTCTCGCTGCCGTGGAGGCTGCCATTCATTGATCTTCATTTCGTGTCGTGCGTCTTTAATTATTACTGGGCGGACGCTCGTGGGCGACGGTGGGCAAATGATGTTGGCGTTGATGGGGGGGGGGGGGGGGGGG
>JAOEFI010000001.1:6735683-6748060 GCA_034621735.1 Anopheles plumbeus | reverse complement strand
CAGTCAACCCACCATCCCCATAAGCGCCAGGCGGGCACGATTTGACGCCATGCGATATTAACCACCGGACGACCGGTTATCGAATGTCAAATCTTGTTATGCATAATTTTATGTGTGTCCAATCCATTCCGAACCACCCGCCCCACCGCCCTACCGAGCTACCCCTTTTTTTGCCGTTTCCTTTTAGTTTTTCTTTTTGCACCAAACCACACGCTGCCAATTCATCCGTAGCGGCGGTTCTGCCGTTTTTTTTTGTCGTTTGCTGTCGAAGCGCGTCCCTTCGATACCCTTCGAGCCCACGCTGCCGTTGGGAAAATTATGCCATACACAATCAAGCAAGTTGGTGACCGTTTTTTTTATTTTCTGTTCCTTCCATTTTATTCTGGAGAATGAACGAAACGAAGTCGGACGCCACAGTGGACACAGGGTTGCATCCAGCGCCACCCTTTCGAGCCGCTGGCCCACGCATTACAATTCAGCTTTTTTATGCCATTTTCGCCACCAGGATTCGCCGGAACGAGCGGAGCGTACGAGCGGTGAAAGTTTGCTGCCCAGCTGCCGCCGCCCAGAGAATACGGAAAGCAGATCTCCATTTGGCAGCTTTGCGGCTGCTTGTGGTGTGCCGAAGACGGCTTCCGTTTGTCCTTTTTGTGCGCTTTTGGAGCGACTCCACCAGGGAGGCAGTATTGCATTCGATTCTATGCAGTTTGCGCCCTTGCTCTCCACTGTCCGGCAGAAAACGGAACCGTTTGCGAAACGGTATGGTGTTTAGCGAAAATGTTCCACTTACTTCTTGCAGACAATAAACAAAAAATAAATAAATCTAATTATTCAATTCCATGTTATAATTACATTTATCATTTCACTATCGGTCTGCAGAGGCTTTGCAAAAATAAAAATCTCACGCAGAGGCATGAATATGTTGCAGCAAAGCAAAGCTCGACCCGCTCGGCACTGGTCTGCCGTCTACTCGCACCTTACCGAGCAACGAAAAAACATGCTCCCTCCCACCGGGAGGAGCGATAAGCAGGCGAGTTATTGATAGGCAAAAAATGAAGCGCAACTAGACCGAAAGAAAGCAAAAAAAAACCAGCAACCCCCCAGACCGTTCGGCCACTGTGCCTGCCGGGCGAAGGACTCCACCTCCCGCCGGGAATGGTTCCGAACCGCCAACGGGGTAACGGAGAGAGCAAAATGGCAGCAAAAAAAAAACGAATAGAAAGACAGGATGAGAGGATTACAATTCTATTTTGGTGTTAAATTTATGGATTTTTATGGATTGAAAGTTTTGGCATTCCAACCATCGCCGTCCACCTCCTCCCCTCCCCCCGGGACCACTCTCCGTTCCACAGGATTGGGGCCAAATCGTTTTGAGAGCAACCAGTATTCGTGGGTATGAGTTTGGGTGTGTGTTTGTTGGGGGGGGTTTTTTATTTTGCCCCTGAAGTCAGGCCGTACGCCTCGCATGTGATTTCGTTGGGTGTGTAGTTTTATTTTTCTTGCTACTGGATGCCACCAGCGTGTATCCTTTCCAGCGACCGGTCGGTCACTTTCGGCGGGACTGCTCCTCCACTCACAGGGACACCTCGTGCGCTACTCTCCCTCGATGGCATCTTATTTATGCAGAGCGTGTGTCCCAGCTCGGGCTCAGCACTTTGTTCACGTTTTCGGGAGTGTCTGAATGTTTGGTTTTTTTCCCTATGTCTCCTTTTATATTTTCGTTTCACTTATTTTCCTACAGGTCTACAATTTAGTGCTGTTTTCCCTTTCCCCCAGCAGCCAACCCCGAACGCAATCGGCTCGCGTTTGAACAGCTTGACTCGTACGTCGGGTTCGTCTCCATTCTGCTCGATCCGCTCGATCCACTGTGGCCAGTATTATTACACATGGAGCCATCCTCATATGCAAATGGGGGTGGAGGAGGGGGGGGGGGGTGTAAAAAGAGAGGACCTCGGATCGCCTCAAACCTTAAACCATCCGTGCAGCGAACGCATGAGAGCGATGTGGTCCCTTCCGAGTAATGAAATAAAAGCGAAATGGACGTGTCCGGAATAACGGCTTCGGAGCCTTGCGTTTGAATCATGTTCGGGCGATTTCCATGGACTGTAACCATTTTTATGACTTGCCTTCTTTTTTGCTGTGTTTTTCTATTCCCATTGTGTGCCGCTTTTTGTTCCGCTTTCACCACATTTTTTTTTCCATTTCCAACCTCTTTTTCTTCCTTTCCTGTTTTGTTTGCGATCGACGACGGCATGGTGTTTTCCTTCTTATCAATGTTCTGCTCCGGGTTACGATGGTACCGGAAGAAATGTTTCATTCATTTTTCATGTATATCTTTCTCGCTGGGTTGCTGGGCCCTTTGGGATCCATGTGTCTCCATGTTGGATCGAGTTGGATGAACGCGTGCCGACTAATTGCGCCATTTTCCACTACTAGCCGTCAAGTAATCCTTCCCAGTCTTCTTTACAAGCACTCCAACTACCAATAACAGTAGGCGTATGCTTGGATAATCGGCTTGCTTCCGCTTCGGGCTGCTGCTGCTGTTTTACGACTAATTGATTAAAACCAACAGCGTCCACAAGCCGCAAGTGGCGCATCGTAAAAGCCGAACGAGCCCATAAAGCACTATTGGCCACCGGTTATGGTGACATAATTTAAAATTTGTTACCCTTTCACTTAACGTGCCTGGGAAGTCCGCAAGGGACTTCACTCGCCTCACGACAACCCACTACCCGATCCCACATCGCTTCGCCTCCTTGCGGGGGAGCCTAATAAACCTATGCCAAACAATGACGAATGAGTCGTTGGGCAGATTTGGCCGATTATGGCGGTCACATCCCGGAGCCATCACTAAAGTTTGATTCCCTACTACAAATCGAACCATAACATGCGGATTGCAGGCTAGTAAGGACGGTACGCCTTCCTCGTCACGCCAGCTGTCGGCTGCCAGCCCTGCCCAGGTACGGTGGCCGGCGTATCCTTCGGATGCCAACATGGGAAGCAGCATAAAATCGCAATTTGAACGGTACGTATTTCGGACATAAAAAGTACATTACATTAACATCTTTATTATTGCGCCACAGCTCACCGAGTGTCACAAATACGATTCCCTGGAGAGCAGGAGAGAAAGAGAGGGAACGAATAGAAGAAAATAAGAAAGGGAGAATCAAAACAAAATGCTAGAAACATGTATGGCGACACGAACGAGCGTTCCAGGAGGGAGCCCCGGGAAGCAGGAAAAGGATACCGGAGCGGAAGGAACAAATGGTTCGGGGTTCGTGCCGGGCGGCTCAGTTTATGGCTCGAACTTCCCGCATGGCTCGAACAGAGTTCCTTATGTTTCCTTCAATTGTTCCGTTAAGATTGCCGAACGTGGTTCCCAGCTGCATCGAAAGGATGTCTTGCATTTGCGTTAAAACGATTTAAAGGCATGCGTCGGCGAGCTTCTAATTATTTCGTGTTTGCTTTTCTTCGTCGTCCTATTCTATTACATTTTGCGTTTCACTGTTTCTGCATTGCTTTGCCTGAGGTTGTCTAGTTCCCGTCTCGGGTGGGATTTACCCCGGTTAACAAGATTCGGTATTGCTGATTCGGAACGAACCGATACAGCAAATTAAAATAGGTAGCGAGCTGATTTGATCACACGCTCTAACGTTTTGTAGCACGCTTTTCCTAACTTTCCCGTCACTTCTCGCCGGTCCTTCCCATTCATTATCGGAGCATTATTTTGCATGCTGCATTAAGATAGACGGCCTGGGAGGAAGAAGGGAGGGACTGGCCAAGTGGCATCAACACAAAAGTGCATACCACCACCACCAACAAACACCGACTGCTGATTGTTTGCTACTCGCTCCAGCTTGGGCCGCTGGCAAGACGCCCGAAACCGGCAGATGATTCCATTGTGCGGCACATCCTGACGGCAGGGCACCCGGCGCATTATCGCCAGGATCGGATCACCCCGGTTGAGGGCAACCGAACCGAAACCCCATCCGCCCAGAAGTAGTTCCACCAGCAACAACCGTCAGCGTTCATCGTTTCAGCGCAGGTTGTCTCGGCCAGCATACAACACTGTCGCTTGCTCTCATTCTCCCTCTCGATTCCGGCAATCTTCCCCTCTCTCTCTTTATCTCTCTCTCTCGCTCTCTCTCTCTCTCACACACGCTCTCTTGCTCTTTTTATCGCTCCGCTTTTTGCATACAAGCGTTCGAACACGCCCGACATGACCCCAAGCCGGTCCGACCTTCCCACGCGTTCGATGACAACGTGAGAACAATTAAATTTTCCAATTACCGAAAAATATTATTATTCTCGAAAAATATCATAATGATCATTAAAACTTTGCCATGTTTTCCACCGGGCTAGGAAACAGCGCCCGCCGTACGGACAATAGCCCACCCGTCGCCCGTCCCGACACGCCGGTGCTCGAGTGGCGGCGTGCCGGAAGGAAAAAGGACAAACCGGGAAGGGAGCAAAAGAAGAACACGGAGGGAAAGTAAAGCTATTTTAACCAATCTAAAATCCTAACCGTCCAAGCTCGAGTGGGGTGTGTGATGCCCGGTACTCGGATTGAGCAAGGTGCATTCCTGGGATCGATGCCGGCTTCATACAGGGTGCTGTTTTGGGTGCACAGCAGGATGCACGTACACTAGTGGGCTGGCAGATAAAACACGCGCCAATGTTTCACTCTCCTTTCATTTACACGAGGACTCTCCATGCTTCTTTCGGATACACCCATGCACATGCACCCACGCTAGAGACTCACTTATGCGGCCACCACTGTAGCTGTTCACTCTGCTGCCCTCTCGAAAGGGGTTTGTTGACGACAAAAATGCATCCGACTCCACCGAAAACGATGAACACATCGTTTGGCTCGTTAAAATTCGGTCAAGGACTTCGTGTGTGAAGGGCAGAGATAGACCGACTCCGGAAACTCCTCCTCGACCAAGGTGATAAATTGAGTGAGCGGTATGTTACTGACACTAATCCTCGTGAGGAAAACCCTACTACTGCTAAATGAGACGCTCGGCGACTTTTCAATTCACAGAAAGTGCAAATACGACAGCTTGAGCTCGCTCATCGAACAATCCATCCGCGGTACGCGCATTGTTCTTGAAGGGTGTCTTCACCCACTGCAGCCCCAGCCTTTCTTCAGGACACACATTACGCAATGTTGGTTCTTGCGGGACAACAAAAGTGTACGTCCTGTCATGGTCTAGCCATGCGTACGTTATGAACTCTAGTGAAGCGAATAACACTGGAATAACTTAACATTGCTTTGCTGTACTTCGTATGGAGAGCGCGGGCAGAAGATCCGCAATTCGTCCCCGGAACACTGAAGACAGCCTTTTTTGAAGGCAGCGCGGCGGCGGGCGGCACGGTCCACTTGAAGGTGGGCCCGGCTTTCGCTTACAATTCCCCATGCTCGCTCCCTCGCATACCCCGTTCATGCGTCAACAACCCCCCCCCCCCCCCCCTTCCCCGGTCGAACGGCCAGCTCAGCCCTTTGCCAGCCCAGGCCCGTCCACACTCGCCCACCCATCCCCGGCCGGGTTGAGAGTGTGTCCATAAATCTTGCCTGGGAATAATAGCATTATACCAGTTTTGATTTATATCTCGAAAGATTTATTGAATTTCTATACAAGCATTTATCTACCTTAGTCCGCTAACCTTCTTACCGCAGCAGTTTACCCGGAAAAGCTGACAGCTCGATGCGCGCAGCGGCGTGTTCCTTTTTTCGTTATTCCTGTTTCTGCCCCCGAATCAAGGGATATGATTTTTCCATTTTCCTCGCTCGGCTGTGTTTATTTTGCTTTCCTGGTGTTTGTTGTTCTTTTCTTTCTTTTTTTTTGTGCTCCCTATTCTTCTGCTTTCTGCTCCGCTTTTCACTCCCTTGCCACTGTTCCCCAGTGAATATCCTTGATACCACAGATTTGTTTTTCCGGTTTACTTACCTTACCCCGCGCGCCAATTCGGAGACTGGCACGTGGTGTTTTCCTAGCTTTTAGCTGCTGCTGTGTACTACAGCACTCGCTACCCCGCGACGAAGCGAACGTTAAAGGGTTGAAGTCAAGAATGGCATTTCGCTGCACACATAAAAGAGCACTGAGCATTTTTGTATTGTAGCATTTTGAATTCTTCAGATGTTATTCGAAGAAACAGCATCGCTGAAGAGCGGTACAAGTACTTTCTCCGTGAACTCGAACTGAGCAAGATAAAGAAAAAAAGCCCCTGAGGAGTGTCTTTTTCCCCATTGTCAAACAGGCACTCAACGGTAACACACAGCCCTGCCACGGCGCAGGCCGCCCCAGCTTGGAGAGGTGTCAAAGATTTACGACAACCACGACACATCAAAGTAATATGTTTGCCTTTTCCCTGCACCAGCCACCAGCACCGGTCGCCCGGCCGGGACAAATAAATCCAATCAAGCTAAAAGTGCGTTTTCCGATTCGCCAGAGAGAGAGAGAGAGAGAGAGAGAGAGAGAGAGATAAAAATAGCGGGAGAGAGAGAGGACCCATGCTGGACAAATGGGGCCCGGCCATCTTCGGGGAATCGACGCGTAACGCGGGCGGACACCGAGGCGTAAGTATAAGCTGCAATATTTTTTGCCATTTCCTGCCATCCGTCGGATGGGAACGGATGCGACAGGAGCATGAGGCACCGGCCGGTCAGGGCGGGCTGGGAAAAAAAAGAAGCCATAAGAATAATCGTGTTCATACATTGCCCTTCCTTCTTACTTGGTGCTTGGTGGCGGCCATCGCAGCTCCGGGCGGGGCAGAAGTATCGTGAAGTGGTCGCACCGGAGAGATAAAATCATGATATCTATTAAAATACAATAAAATAACATATTAGCATCATAAACATTTATGTAATCCGGTCGTCCGGGACACCGTTCCGGTGTCGGCAATATCGTTCGACCGGAGCAGCCCGGTGCGACCCGGGGCAAGGCGGGCCGAGGGCTGAGGGGAGCGCGACCGGCTAACGGAAACGAATGTCGTCAAATCCGTCTTATCCCCTGCGGCATGGTGGGAGCACACCCTGCGACAATGGACAGGACAGAGGGACAGTCGCGCTGGGTGGAAAAATGAGAAAACACTCCCACTACCGGAAAAGTGCTGCCGGCCAGCGGTCCGGACGACTTGCCGGACGGTTCATCACAGGCGCCACTAGTGAGCGCTCGGAGCGCGTGAGTCAGCCAGCCAACCAGAAATCTTGTGCCAGCGTGGAGAGGATCTTCCTAGACGTTTTCTTTGGAAAATTTCCCGACTTTCCCGAATCACCTCGGCGCGATTGAATACTTTAAGATGCACCGTCGCGGAGCGCTACGGGAAGGTACGTATTAAAAAAACAAAGCAAAAAAAACCTTGGTGCAACGACGGAATGGTCGCGGAAAAATGAAGCGGGGCTTGAGAAAAGAAGACGAAAAGAAAAGAAAAAACCAGCGAAGGATAGAATCAACTAGCGCCGGGAAAACCGGAACAATGCGGGACCACGACGGATGGATGCGAATCTCCTTAACGATAATGCTATTACGGGTAAGCCACTTGCCGCTGGCATTCCGATAACATGGTCCGCGGCGAGGAAGTCACGGGCGCTAGATAGAGTGATATAGGTATGTGTCTGGCGGTTCGGTAGTGGTTCGCCCGGTTCCCCTCCGCCACCGCCGCCGCCGCCTCTCGGACCCTGAAGAGTCCTGCGCCACCGAAAACTGCTCGACGGGAAGAGCCATCCGTTTTGCAGCATTTTTTCTTCCCATGTGCATTTCTATTCTTTCATTCCCTTTCTCCCTTCTTTTCTCTCTTTCTCTCTCCCTCTCTCTATCTCTCTCTCACACACACACACCCACTTTCTTTCTATCATTCCCTCCTTCCGTCAGAGCTCCATGATTATCTTTTACTGCAACACAATCGCATACTTTTCTTCCTGAACACCATACGACCCTTCTCCAACCATTCCTTCGGTTTCTTCCCGCACTCGCCAATAAGTAAGACACTCCCGACCGACCGGCTCCCATTCCCGGGAATGATCTTTATCGTCTCGAGTAGCTTCGTTAGATACTGCAGTTCTCGGCAGCATCCCTGGCCCGTTCTAGAAGGAGCTGCAAAGTGGAAGCGGCAGCACGAGCGAAAGAAAAGGGGGGGACGGAAAAAGGACGGGAGGCAGAGAAAGGGACACGAGATGGCGGAAGCGGGCAAGAATAACACCAGGAAACGGTGGAGAAGGTGCGTAAGAAAGCGATTTATGTCACTACCGTCAGCTGCCGTTTGGCCTGGGAACGAAATGCCGCTGGAAGAGTGTTCCGAATATTCCAATCACCGCTTTTCCAGCTTTGTGTCCCTCCACCCCCTCCCCCCACAAACCCGGTCACCCAACTTTCCCACCGCCCTCTGTCTGACTTCTCCAGTCCCGTTTCTCTACCGGTTTCCCACCTACCCGCGCCACCGTCCGTGGTGGGAAGTTGTAAATCCCCATTGAAATACCACCCCTAAAAGGGAAAAAAGGGGGCGAAAAACACACGGCGGTATTATGGCTGCATTCGGGCAACACACTCTCGATTGGAGTGCAGGCGCCGCGCATCTTCTCGAGCAGCTGTATTGTGCGCTTCTTCGAGGCGATAACGGAGCGTAAGTCAATTTTTGCGCCTGTCCCACCCCCACTCCGGGGGTAGTGTTATTTTTCTGGTTTCTTTCGCCGCTGCTATTGTGTACGACCAACAAAGTCCACTCGTGGAGTTTTGCTTAGTAATCTGTTGACACCGATTAGTGCAGGGCGTGGGGGCGAGACGTCGAAGAATCCTCAGGAGCTCCTAGGACTAAGTAAAGAGGGGGGAGCAACACAAAAACTCCTAAGTAGAACTTGAGCCTCTCTTGACCGACGCTCTCGTATTGCTCGGAAAAAAAGGAGTCTTTTCGGCACTCGGCCGAGGTATCTATTCAAAACCATGGTGCATTTTGAAGGTGCTCAATTGCGCCTTTACCGGTTTTGGACGCAGTTCTTGCAAGCTTCTTGCTTCTGCCCAGAAATAAAACAACTTGTTGACCCTCGGGTGCCCTGCTTTGGACTATGCAGTGGAAAAATTCTAACTCACACTTGAGGTTTTCCAACGTTAAACAATTCAATTTTAAACAGTTTTACATGCCCTGCAACTACGTACCGTAAACTGTGAATGTTTGAAATGCAAGCTGTTGCTACCAAAGTAGATTTAAAGTAAGAACTACCAGGAGAGGGTGACGGGGCTGGGAAAACAAATTATTATGTTTGTCAGCAGTCCCATCCTCCATACGAAATAAATAATTTCTAAACCTAACAAGGGCCAGCCAGCAGTAGGGTAAAGGAACCGAAATCCAATCGAAGAAACCGAAATCCTACGGCCGATCCTTCACTGTCACCGATTTTCCACCAGTATGCACGTTCGTAGTGGGGTTTCTTTTTTCTTTTTTTACCACAACCCCACGAGTCCGGTCGAGCAATCTGTTACCCATCCGGGGCGATCCCGATGCTGGGTTTGACTAACCAAAAAATTGTACGGACTTATGGGAATCCGAACAATTTTATGAAGGACATTTTTTGCGCCCACCAGAGCCGAACGGACGGCTGGGCGGACGGATGACGACGTTTGCGTTTTTGATTTTCCTGCCGGCTGCCACTGTTTTGCGCGACCTTTCGACCGGTTATTTTTATTTTCCGGTGGGCATTCGATTTTTCGTCGTTTTGTTGTGTTATTTTTTTTTTTCGTCGCCCCGCACCTTCTTCTTTATCATTTCACTTCGTCCGCCCTGCCCGCAATTCCCTTCCCGGAACGGCACGCCTTCAGCGAGGGTGTGCACACTTTGCTCGACACCATCGCCGTCTTTATCATCGACGTCCCCGGGTCGTCGGGATCTTTCCCTGGGGCTCATCCGGCCATTGTCGTGCGACAGCGGAGCGATCCAGAGCTAGGCGGGCGAGCAAACCGCAATCATTTTTCGTCGGCCACCATCGGCATCCCATCCCAGTCCACCAGCAGTTCCGGAATGGAAACGGGATAGTGCCGTAAACAAGGATCTCGCTGCCGTTGACCGGTGACGGTGAGTGTACAAATATTGAAAGTTTATTTCAATTCCACTCCATCGCCGCAGCGCGGAGGGGTGTGTGGCGGGCGAGGGCAAGGAGGTGCACGGAGGCATGCGGTTGTTCGGTTGCCCGGTGACTCTACCCCTCCCTCCTTTCGGCCCTTTCGGGAGAGCAGGTGGTGGCTTCAAATGGCTTTTATGGACTCCATGTGTATAGAAATATAAATAAATATTTCGGGACCTTTACCATTCCTGTTTGCCCACACACACACACGCGCGCGCGCGCCTCCAACCGTCCCGGAACATTCGCAAACGTCCCCCCGAATGGCGAACAATGCCGAGCACTTTTGATGATCGTCAAACTGGAATGATGATAATAAAAACCCAAATTAGAGCGGGCCGTGTTCGGCTTGACCGACAATCGATTGTGGGTAACATATTGGGGGATGATTCGGTGGTCGGTCGGCCATTGCTTCTGCTGCTGCGTGTTGTTTTATGGCTCGGTTTATGAAGATAACCCTGGGCCCATTACTTGTCGAGGATGGGAGTAGGTACTCTTATTGTCGCCGGCGCTTCGTTGGAATGTCCTTCATTCGTCCGTATGAGGATTGCGAGCTTCATCTTACTTCATCGTGTTAAAATGACGGCACACACGATACTTAAAACATATACGATTGTAAGAAATAATGAAAGGAGTCGAATTCCGTAAACTTCACCTTCGATGCTGAGCAAAAAAGAACGTAGTTTAAAAGTGGTTCTATATCACACTTTCGCCCTACAAGCAGCTCATTCGTGTGCGTAGTGTAGTACAAAACGCTACACAACTACACTGGACAGTTCTTCCAACAGCAGACTGGTGGGGCTGGTTTCGCTGGCTGCCCGTTTCGTTCGCCATTCCACCCATCCTTTACGCCCTTGGCACGATTGTCTTCACGCCACGAATGACACTCGATTGCTCCCCGGGGACCCGTTCCGATTATTTCCGTTCCGCCAACGAGGACGAGAAAAGAAAGCGTCCCATCTTCGTCACTGGCTGCGACGGCCAACCGACCCGATCCTGTAGCCGGAATGGCCCGCGGGCGCGGCATGCGACTAGAGCGCGCGAAGAGTTGCGCACGTCGCGCGGCAAAAAACCGTTCCGGGCGCCAGTGGGCCGCCCTTCACAATCCTGCGGGGAATTAGCTCCGTGCGGGGGTCCGAGGAGGCAGGCGCAGTCAATGAGGGCAATGCTTTATTGCCTTTTATTGTGTCCGCCCCGTCCAGCCCGAGATGGCCGCCCTTTGGGAGATCGCCGGCTGGGCGCAGGGACGGCGTAGACAACAGGTTGCTGGACAGAGTTCTCAGGCCCACGACTCAAGCCGACGGCGACGGATGGCCAATGAACCGAAAAATTCGTCCCAATCCTGCCACACAGCTTCAACAACACCCCCCCCCCCCTCATGCTCCCCCTCGACGCTCCTCCCGCGCAACCTTTTTAATCTTTACCGGGAGTCTGAGCGACAAAATAAGGCATCCTTCGGCATGGACAAACTGACGAAGTTTCATTTGTTTTTGTTTTTTCCTCTATCTCTTCATTTTGCTCGGTTCCGTTCGTGGCGGCGCTCATCGGCAACCCTCAGCAGGTTTGCCCCGATGGCTTTACAGCTTTCCGCAGCCGGGACAATCCATCTCCGGGCACGTGATATGATTATTTACGATCGCTTGATAAAGACTTGAAGACCCGGACCGGTCGGAAAATCGGAAAGACTCGGCAAACGACACGGCCAGCATCTTCTGGTGTTATTTTCCGGTGCCAGCTTCACCTAGCTCGTGTTACACTCGGTGTAGCCTCTTTCCTCTGATAAAAGTTTGTGGGGTCTTCTTTCTTGTTTTTTTTTTTCATCCTTACAGAAGGAATCCTTTCTTCTTTCGACTCGCCTACAAACGAGCTAATAAATCAGTAAAAACGCGGCTCCCGGGCTCGCTGCCGCTGCGTAATCGACACGCTTTATTGGCGTTTAAAGCAATTACCTCTGACCCCTTCGGTGGGGTGGAGGGGGGGTGCCGGTGTGTTTTCCTCCTCCTGGTACCAGTTCTGTTGTTTTATTTTCCTTGGTATTTTCTCTCACTCTCACTCTCTCTCTCTCTCTGCCTTTGGTTTTTCTTCGCCAACAGCGAAATAAGAAACAGTGCACTCCCGTTAACTCTTCCGCTGTAATTTTCCCCGTGGGGGATGCTCGGAATCGTGGAAATTCGGCTGGAATTGGTGCCGCTGGGAAGATGCTGCGAGTGAACCGAGCGCAAACGAGCAGCGGGAAAACGCTGGCCATAAATATCCGGACACCCCC
>JAOEFI010000001.1:6708877-6722197 GCA_034621735.1 Anopheles plumbeus | reverse complement strand
CCCCCCCCCCCCCCCCCCCCCCCCCCCCCCCCCCCCCCCCCCCCCCCCCCCCCCCCAAATGAGACGACGACAGGCATGCATGATGTCTGCAACGAAACGAAGGAACAAAAAAAAACACACACACAAACACAACAATCGAACATGATGCAGAGTCGTAGTGGACTCAGGATTGGACCATGCTCGAACGAGTCGTCGATGCTTTACCTTTCCAGGCTCTCATTGTACGGCCACTGCGGGCAAGTAGGGGGGCGTGCCTGCTCGGGAGAAAGGGCCGCCGGCGAAGCCGGTTTCGTCGAATTCAGCGCGAGACTGAACTGCTCCGCAGCAAAATTTTTGTTGTTGTTGCTGCTGTTGTTGTTGCTATCAAATTCGACCACATCTTTGTTAGCATAAGTATGACGCAGCAGGCTGAGCCTTGCAGCCGGTGGGTTTCCGTTCGAGTGGACAGAGTCGAGTTCCTCTAGATCGCTGTTGTTGTCACGTTCGACAACGACACATCTGCCCCCGTGGGCGGCATCGTCTTGGGACGCAACGGTGGCGGTGCTGCCGCTGTCCCCACCGACGTCGGTGCATGTTGAGGTGGTTTCCTGCGGCCGCTGGGTCCGACTGGACGTTAGGCTGTTGCAAAGTAACTGCAGCTGGTCCTGCTCATAGTCGCGCAACTGCTTCAGCTGTTGCAG
Source organism: Anopheles plumbeus (assembly GCA_034621735.1). Taxonomy (NCBI): domain Eukaryota; kingdom Metazoa; phylum Arthropoda; class Insecta; order Diptera; family Culicidae; genus Anopheles; species Anopheles plumbeus. The sequence continues at coordinate 6,721,517 of JAOEFI010000001.1, read as the reverse complement.
CCACTGCCAGCGCTGCAGCTGCTGCAGCTGGTATAGCTGGAGCAAATCGTGGTCTGCTACCACGCAGGAGGAGGGGAGACTACTACGAAAGTTGCCAGCACCGCCATTGGGGATGGGTGTGCTCAGCGAAGGAAGAGCCGTGTGGTTCTGGTTGCTGCAATTGCTGATGTTATGGATAAATTCGTACTCGTGCGGTGGCTCGTGCTGCTGCACGGTGGCCGTAGATGCCCTCGTGGAGAAACGCGACAACTGAGGTGTCGATGTGTAGACGTTGGGGGCTGCACGAGGTCGAATACGAACGGTCGGTATAGAAGAACGGATGCGATAGCTGTAACACCACCAGCGGGGCGGCACGTGTTTATGCACGTGCGAATGGAAGAGATCGGAAGATAGGTTAGCTGTTAAGTGGAATAAAACGTGAGGGTGGGGGAGACGGGGGTGCGGGGGGAGTATTCAGCTGCATGGTAGTGTATACCTGTCACGAGGGATGACACCGTGGGGGGGGGGGGGGAGGGGGGGGCGCAGCTGGTAGCAGTGCACTCCTATACCTCGCGCTATAGGACCGATTTTCGATTGTGTACAACAAACTATTGCACAATTTGCGGCATGTCATCATAAATGCTCTAGCAGGCGATACATCATCAAGCCTTCCAAAGATGCTGTTTATCTTCCATCAACAATTATAGTTGAAGGTCGTTGAGCTCGCGTACTAACGTCTACACAAGGAATCTGCAAAAACGAGCTCGAAATTGGCGTTTTTGTTTGTGTGTGCAGTGCATAATGGGGAGAAACGCGGGGTTCACGGCACAGAAAGAAGAAGACTAGAACTACATTTCTCACACTATCCAGCAACAGTACTAAGGATTAAACCTGCCGCAGCCGCCGCCACCACCACCACCACCACTACAGTCGGATGGGAGTGTAAGAAGTTGAAGGAAGCAAGTATTCTGCTAATATGGAAGCTTGTGACGCGCAGCGCGAAGGTAATTGCGATGATGTGGCGCAACGCAGAAAGAAGATGTGTGCAGTTCCTAGCAAGTGGTTTTGTACATGTGTGTGCGTGGGTGTATGTGTCAGACCAAGGCAGGGAGACTATTGTCCCGCCAATCCGCCACCTGTGTGCCGAATTGTGTTGTGTTAGTATCCTAATGGGGAATTCCCGAAACACGACACACATACGTTAACAAGGAGAGGGGACAAGTACTATGCACGGATGCGCATTGGCCACTGAGTAGATGCGACGCGTTTCCAGCTCAGCGGCCCTTTTGGTGCGTGACTCCCCACGCCCATGTGCCGACCGACCACCCGGTGGTTCTGCCCTACCTGATCTGTTGCTGCAGCTCCTCGTAGTTGACGTAGTGCGAGTACCGGTGGTTGAACACGTCTGTGTGGTGTATCGAGGTGCCACTACAGCTGGGGCCGCCCCCACCGGCCGCCCCTCCTGCACCGGGCGGAGGAGGTGGTGGCTGATAGTGTGGCGGCTGCTGGTGGTGCCCGTACACGATCCCGGACGAGGCTGATCGCTCAACCGAGTTGGGGTCGAACACGATGTAACGTGGTGCCGCCCCAGCCGCTGCGTTGGCGCTGCTGATGCTGCCGCTGTTTCCGCTTCCGGCAACCCCTCCTACTGCTGCTACTGCTGCAGCCCCCCCTTTGGAGGGTGGCGGTAGATTGAAGCCGCCTGTGCCACTGCGTCGCTGGCCGCCGCCGCTGCTACCACTAACGTTCATCCAGGCGCTGGCGGCGACACCGTGATGATGTAGGTGATTCGACACTACCCCGCCAGAGCCGGTGTAGTCGGCGATCGGGTCCGTCGGCACTGTGGGGGCCACCACGGCCGAGATGCCATCCTTTCGATGTTTCCCGAAGCGGAACATATGCCCGATGCCGCGTAGCAGGCCGCCGCTCTTTTTCGCGCGCAACTTCGCACCCTTGCCGTCGTTCAGCGACGACTGGAAGGGGCTATTGCGGGAGGCGAACCCACTGTCCGGTAGCTCGGTGGCGTTCGCGCCACTGCTGCTGCTGGGACCACCGGCTGATGGCCCTTCTTCCAGCAGCCAGTGCTTTTTGGCTTCTGCAAACGACAGGGTAGGGAAAGAAAAACCTCCGGTTAGAATGGGTTTCAAGCGTGGCGAGGGCAAACCGGCGGTCGGGCGAACGATCTTACGAGTTTCCGGAGGTTGCTCCACCGCGGCCCGCAGGATCTCCTCGCGGCCACGGCCTCGTGGCGTGCGCAGCGCGTTCGGGCCACGCGGCTCGTCCGCCATCTGGATCTCCTGCACCATTGTCTGCAGCGACTCGAGGCTGGACGACTTCTTCATGCCCAGCGACGGCCCGAGATCGCCCAGCTGGTCCTGCGCTTCGTCGCGCAGCAGGTGGGCGGCGACGTGCGCGGTTGACGGTCTACCGCCAACTCCTGTTCCTCCTCCGCGCGCGGCAACACCACCATGCCTGGTGTTTTCTAGTCGTGCCATCTGGTGACTAATCGACTCCATCGAGCCGCCGGAAGCGCCCGACGGTGTACCCACGAGCATCAGCAGGTTGCTTTCACGCTCGCGCTCCTCGCGAAGCTTCTTGTTGCGCTGGTAGGTGCCGGTTTCGCGCGCGTCCATCGCCGCATGGTGCTTTTCGGACATCGAGCGCCGCCCGATCGCGTCCCGACTGAACACGTCCGATGACGGCGGGTTGGTATCGAGCGAGAGCTGACTGGCGTACGTTGCGTCGGCCCCGTTTGGCGTCGAGGTCTTCACGTTGCTGAGCGCGATCCCCCTACGAACGACATCGACTCCACCGACCCCACAAATAGCACCACCGTCTTCCGACGCGCGGGCGAGGTGGAAAGTACTACAAAGCAACCAAAGAGAGGGAGAGGAAGAGAGAAGGATTGCAATAATCGGCGCATCCTAGCAGAGTACGGTGCGTGAAAAGGTGACTTACGGTGAGGTCGGTTCGGGGTCTTCCTCGATGAGCACCGCGTTACTGCCGTTGAGGCTCGTGGCAGACGATGTGGTGCTCCAGTGCTCGCTGGTGGCCATGTAGTAGCTCTCGTTGCGCAGTCCGTGCGCTGGCGGCGATTGCACTGCCGAAGATGAGCCTCTGGAGGTGCCAGCACCCGGACCACCACCACCAGCACCAATCGGCCTCAGCGCGGACGGTCTTTGGTTATGCGGATGGTGGTGTTGCTTTTGCTGTGGCTGAGGTTGATGCATATGATGGTTGTTAACATTAACGCTGCTACTGCTATGACTGCTGTGCGAGTAATGGCCACCGGATGAGAGTGTGTCCTGGCTGCCAGTTCCGCCACCGCCGCCGCCCATCATCAGCGGCACGGAACCCGTGTGCTGGAGCGATGCGCCACCGCTGCCTCCGGTCAACCGATCGAGCACCGGATTGCTGTAGCGCTTGCTCTGCTGTAGCTTCAACTCGACGCTATTATCTGGCGCTGGCAGAGGGCGATGCACCGCCGAACTTTGCTGCTGCTGCTGGTAATGCTGGTGCTTATCTGGGCTGAGGTAGATGACGGTTTTGCCGACACTGCCAGCACCGGCAACAGTACCACCAACACCACCACCACCACCCTGCAAATCCAGCGTTTCGAGCAGCTCGCCAGTGCTAACCGGACGCCCGATGCGTCGCGCCACGGTTAAAATAATCTTACCGGGATAGCTGCCGCCTAAAAAAACAGGAATGAAAGACCAAATTAGATAGACAACCACGGGTTACACACGAAGACGCGTTCTCTCTCTTCTGGTTTCTAGCAAATACAACACAGGTGGGTTATACTGACCAGATTGGAGCATCGCGCGGCGGAGCGTTTCCATTGCCTCGGCGTTCGACTGGCCGAGCAGCGATACCCCGTTCACGCTCAGCAGCTGGTCGTTCATCTTCAGCCGACCGTCGCGACTGGCCGCGCCACCGTGCAGCACGCTCTTGACGAAGATGCCGAGGTCGCCGTCGGTGCGACTGACACTGCTGCCGCCGCCGCCGCCACTCCCGCCGGTGTTGTTGCCCGAGCCCGTCTTGCCCTTGACGCTCACGCCTAGACCCGCCTTCTCGGTGTCGTGCACCGGGATGTGCAGCATCAGTATCTCGCGGTTCTTCCAGGCAGCACCGGATCCGCCGCTGCCACCACCGCCGCCATTAGGTGATGTCACTCCGCCAGCACCACCTTTTCCTCCCCTGTCAGGGCCGTTCATCGCCGAGTCGAGCATCAGCAGCTCCGCGACCTGGTTGCTTGAAGCCGACTTCAGTATGGAGGCGAGCGGTTTCTTCTGCACCTTCGGCGTCTTCGGCGAGGACGGTGTGGACGACATCAACGACAGCTTCTGCAGCGAACGGCTGCTACTCACACCACCACCACCTCTGCCTTCATCTCCTCCACCATGGCTCGCAACAAGACTGTTGCTGCTGGTCGACTGCTTGAGCGACGATTTGGGCAGCACCGGTGGTGGCGGTTTCGGCAAAGAATTCTTTGGTTCACTTTCGGCGCTAAAGTCCTACAAAACGGACGAACAAATAAACGAGGGAAGTAATGTTAGCTGAGGGGCCGGCCGGTACTGTAAAAAAAGAAGGTATTTTATACGCACGATTTCGCGCTCTTTCGCGTCGGCCAGCTCCTGCTGGCGAGAGACGACAAGCCTCAGTGTGGCACCGTGCGGCGTGCCGCGCAGTATAGAAACAACCTCAGTCTGCGACTTGCCCGTCATTGGCACTCCCTCCACCTCCAGCAGTCGGTCGCCCGGCTTCAGTCGCCCGTCCTCAACGGCCGCCCCCTTCGGTAGGATGTTCTTGATGTAGATCGGGCAGTGGCCGCCGGCCGGGTTGTCGCGCGTCGTCACCGAGAAGCCGAGCCCGTGGTCGCCTTTCGTGAGCGTGATTTCGATTCGCTTGCCGAGCTTGCGCGTGTTCGCCACCTGCAGGCTGCTGGCGATCGACGGCGCGCCGGGCATTTTGCGCGTCGGCGACACGGTTGCAACTTTCGCCGGCGACGTCGGCTTCTCCTCCGCCTCGATCATCATCTGGCCGACGCGGTTGTCGCGCCGGTAGCGCGACCCGCTGCCCCCTGTCACCAATCGCCCAGTGAAATCGCTTCCCTTGCCGCCGCTGCCTCTAGCACCTACACCGGCGGCTCCAACGGCTCCGCTACCACCTCCACCGCGCACCACCCGCAGTCGTAGCTCCGTCGACGCGAGGCTCTTCCGGAGATGTTCCTGCACGGAACTTTCCGAGAGTCCGACGAGCTTGATGTTGTTGATCTCGAGTATGCGATCGCCCCGCCGCAGCCGGCCACTCTCCGCCCGGCTGCGCGATTCGACGCTCTGCACTAGCAGTCCACCCCGGTCCTTGTCCGGAATGGCCGTGAGTCCAAGCGGACCACCCGTTTCGTTCACCACAAGAAGCATTTCACTGAAAGAAAAACAAATAAACAAGAACGGAAATCGAATATAATTATGGATAGTACTGATGCATTAGGGGTATAAACAAGTTCGTTCCGTTTCGATTTCAGATGTGGCCACTAGTTCAATACAATAGATCGATAATCGACTAAAGAGCTGTCCATTTTTCGCAACGGGGTCCGTGAATTCCCCCAGAGATGGCAAAAAGTAGTAGAAAGTGACGGAAAATATTTTGAACCGTGAATAAATCACCAATTGTTCACACAAAAGCGACAAATATAGAATAAAAACGGTACAAACTTATTTATACTCCTAATAGCAACTCCCTCTTTTTCTGCATCAGCGCCGTACCTATCCTTCTCCCGCAGCGAGTCGTACACGGACGCCTTCGCCTGGCCGAGCGGTTCCTTGCGCGTCGATTCGCGGGGCAGCGACTTCGAGCTGAAGCTGCCACCACTGCTGTTGCCTCTGTCGACGCCATCGATGCTTCCCCCTCGTGTGCCGGAATGGTGGAAGGAGTGCTGCAGTTGCTGCTGCTGCATGTACTGCAGGTAGGGCTGGTAGGGCGATGACGACGAGGGCGACTGGTTGTGCACAGACCCTGTAACCGCCGCCTTTTCCGCCGCATCCATCCAGCGGTAGCCGGAAGTCGCCTCAGCTCCGAGAAACTGCATCGAAAGCCGGCCGGAGCGATTGAAGGCCTGTGGCAGTAGGCAGCTGCTGTCGTGCAGTTGCCCTTGTGCCTGCGCCTGCGCCTGCGCCTGCTGCTGCTGCTGCTGCGGGTCCTCCTCCGGGACGTTCCACTCTGGCGACAGCAGATGGTGGTGGTATGGGGACGTTCCAACCCCAACGCCGCCGTTCTGGTGCTGCGGGGACAGCAGGCGCTCCGGTGGTGGATCGCTGTCGCTGCGACAGACTGGTGCCGCGGACCAGCGCTTGCTCGTCTCCTGGTGGTGCCCATGCGGGTTGACGTTGTACAGTGGGCTGCGCTGGTCGGTCACGCCAATCTGGTGCAGCGACGGTTCGCTGCCCCTGCGCACCTGTAGCCCCAGCCCGAGCGGGGCCGACTCGTTCGCCATTACTTCGATGCAGGAGGACGATCCTCCTCCCGTGCCAATCCCGCCGGCGGCCGAACCTCCGACGGCGGTGGCGCTGCTACCGACCAACCCCACATCGGAATCGCAACCGTGGGCACCACCACCACCAGTGTCTACCACGCCCTCGACAACGGCGGTCACTTCATTCGACTGGGGTTCACCGGTGGCGATGATCCCGCCAACACCTCCACCGGCGACGACTGGCCCCTTGCGGCCAGCACTGACGACGCCACCAGCTTGGAAGATGTCCGGGCTGCCGGTGCCAACCGAGCTGCCACTAGCCCCGTCGCCACCGCCCTGCGGTACGCCGGGATCCGGAACCACGCCGGCATCCTCGTAACTGGCGATAATCTCCTCACGGTCGTCCGCTACATCGCTGATGTGGTCTTCCGGGTCCAGGATGCCCGATAGCGACTGCAGATGGTGCACCACGACCCATGAGTCCGGATTCTGCAAGCGGAAAAGAGAAAAAAACGCAACTAATGTTAGAGCAACGAGATTGTGTAACTCATGTTCTTCCTCATCTGACTTCCATTGTCACATTGTGTACGAGAAGTGTACGGTTTTATCTCGCATGCGCATAGTGTTTGCACGTCAGATAAGGTTTTCCCTTAAGACCCGGTCCTACAGAATCCGCACGCATCCGCACGTATTTAGAGCCTATCCAAAAGTTAAAAAACACCCAGTCTGTGAGGTCACGTTCGTGTCCATTATCTGAACAAACAACCGAAATGCTTTCCCACATTCTGGTCTGGCCGTCAGGACTATAGTTGGTATTACCCATGTGTTTTTTGTTTTTCCTAAACCTCACACCCAGAGCGTGCGTTGGGCGCAATTCGGTACCGCGGGACGTGTGCGTGCCCACTGTCGCGCACGATTCGTTTGATGCGACGTACGCGCAACACCGTGTGGCGTAAGGCGGGAGAGTGCCAGCCAGTACACCCTTGAGACAGTTTTCTGCAGTGCGCGCGGCACTTTTTGCCTCTGGTTCTAGAACGCATCGCCTGAAGGCAAATTGAGGTGGGCCCGTGAGGTGTTACAAAAGCCACCACCACGTTCTTTCGTTCCTCCACATTCAATTTCCAGCCGATAACTGATAGAGATATCGCAACAGTATGCTACACACAATAAACGTTCGCACACTCCCCCACTCGTGCCACGGGGTTACCGCCCGCCTTATATTGTGCTCCCTTGATTGCTTGTCGACGATGGTCTACAGAATTTATATCGGAAGCGCGCCCAATCAGGAACATCGGGCAGTGATTGCCCGACTAAACCCATTCAATATTTATCCGACGATGTTGGGATACGGTGGCGCGGAGGGCAGCAAACAGCGCACAACAACAACACCTGATGCGATGTGTACTGCTGCCCGCCCCTTGTGTACAACAATTACAGCTCTATTATTTCGATTAACTGTCTCGAGACCAGCACCGGTTTCCTCGAGTGGGTGTCTTATCGCTTATAGATGATGATTGCGCAAGGAACGGGATAGCACAGCGGAGACAATCGCCGCCACTCGACAACCGACAAACCGATAGAGAGCGAGCGATAAGATATTAGTCACAATGAGCAATGGAGCAGTGTGCTTTTATCAATCTGTTGAATATGCGGGTGGGGTAGAATTTCCCATTTGAGGGTTTCCAAATATTTTTAACAGGTTTCCGCCAACAATCGCCATCTTTGAAGCGACGGAATCAACCACGGCACGTTGTTTTACTTAGAGCAGCATTTCCGCAAATATGTTGTTTGTAAAATGTTAAAGCTCTCGATGCGCTTCAGCCGCCGTTCTCTTCGAATTGTAGAAGAAACTAAACTGTTCCCGCAAATGGCGATTATTTGGCACAAAAGTAGACATTTTCAAAAAAACAAAAACATATGACGCAAAAATAAAATCACTAATTTGACAAAGCGGTTTGGTTACTATATGTCAAAGTTAGGTTCATGTCGTTTTGGATGGGTCATAACCGGCCAACACTTATTGCTGGCGCCATCTGTTGACAAAGAGCGAGCACTTAGTGGCACTCGTGATACAATATCCCAAGTTGCAATCTATGGTCAAGAAGGAAAGAAACCCAGTGCTGCAAACCGATATCCATTGCAGGGCGTCGACGAAACAAACAAATCTACTCAGTGCCAATCTGTAGGCAAAAACAACGAGCCTTAATTGCTAGTGCCAACACAACTTTCGAGGGCTTCTGTCGATGAAACCTGTAAGAGTATGTGGCATAAGAGAGAAAGTACATCGCGCTGCTTCCTCGTGGCTTACTATTTCGCAATTCGGCGTGCCGGGCTCCGTGACGCAGCAGCTCCCGGCCTGATGTTGGTGGTGGTGATGGTGACGGTACACCCTGTCGCAGGATGACGAAGAGGACCCACCGCCACCGCTTCCGGCCATTAGTGACCCACCTTCCTCCGCCATGGCCGGCGAACCGCCGGCTTTCCGGGGCAGATTGAGCGAGTAGCTCTTGTACAGGTACTGGTTGCCGTGCGGGATGTCCTTCTGCCGCTGGTGCACCTGGTACGTGTGCCGCCAGCCGAAGATGCCGGTGATCTTGTCCGCCAAGGCCGGACACTTCGGTGGCAGCTCGAACATGTTCGTACCCTTCTTCTTCATGCTGGTAACGGAGGGCGGGTGGCCGACGTTTGCGTACTATATTGACCCCCCCACCCCCCTCCTCTCTCTCTCTCTCTTTTTCTCTATCTCTCTCTCTCGCTCTCGCTCTCTCTCGCACACACACACGTTTTTAGGTTACAGGGGTACCTGGTTTCTTCGATTTCTATCACATTTCTCGCGTGGACGAATGAAATGATGCTGCTCTTGTTTTGCCGCTTCCCTCGAAGTCACAACATGCTGCTGCTGTTGGCCGACGATGAGGTGGCCCGGGACACTACACTCTACACACACCCGTCGAGATATCACACAGTTCCCACCCACACAAAATCGCCACTACTACACACACACCCATAAGGCACTTCTCCCCTTCTCCGGGGAGGATCTACTTTTGTTAATTTTGGATGCCGTCAACAACTACACACCGCCCACTAGACAATGGTTTGGAGACATTGGATAAAGAAAGTTTTCACACAACATTTTCTAAGTTCATATCTTATATCGGGGTTTCCCGCTTGACGTCCACAGTCTTTCGTACCGTTGCGCGCCGACTCAGGGACGAGGAGTAGGGTTTTCGATAGTAACACCGTCCGCTTCTCCGCAACACAAGTCCCACACAGCACGTCTCTCTTCACTCCTCTGTTCTTATATCACCACGGCGGCAGCAGATGTCGGTTCGCTTCCGCCGGAGTGAAACGGGGCCAATTCGCAAGCCTCTAGGTATGTACGGCATAGGCTAGCGGCGTGTGGAAGGCTAGTGACTGCCGCCTTCCTTTGCCCTGCTGCCCACTACTATCACAAGCAAGAAGCGGTGAAACGGTGCTAAATAGAACGGAATTGCAAACCCCTCGACTAGCACTCCACACACACACCCCTCTCGAAGAGCAGCAGCATCGTATCGTACCAAAAACGCTCGGCCGCCTTTTGAAGAGCCGCGCCCCGGCCACCTCGACGATGGGGCTGTTGGGTGACGAGAGGAGAGGCTGGAAATCTTCTGAAGGGCAACGGGGAATGAATGAGTGAAGAAGAGCAAAACCAAAAAACCGAAACACCTATGATTATCACGCGGCCGCCCCACAGGGCCTCCCTAAGTATCCCCGTTATAAAACGGATTCTCATCTCAATGGTCCCCACCACCACAACCGCAAACCCAGGTGAGCTGTGCTCTGTACGACGCTAATGTCCGCCACTGCCCCCAACAGCCAGCGTCCACCACCAGCGTGGCGGCGGGCAGCAATAAATATGCACGCCCCGAAAACGATTCGCGGTTCGAGCAGCATTATGGATTTTGGTTGGAAGTAAAAAAAAAACGATGGAATGTGCGCGCTGCTGCCCTCGAGAAAGAGTGCCGTTGATAAAAAAATGGACGCAGTGGCAACAGAGTAGACACAAAGAATGAGGAGGGGTGCGCTCGCGGGTCGGCGTTGCGACGCCGGATCAGGTGTGGCCCTAGAATATCCGTCGATGCAAAACAGTTGCGCGATCTCCAAGGGTGGACAGAGTGTGCCCTCGTCAGCGCAGTAACGTGAACGAATGAGCGCACAAGAGAAACGGCGCCGAGCGCATGGATGAATTTGTGGGTCTGTATGTATGTATCGATTCGTCACGCCCAGAACGGAAAACCGTGGCCTGTGGCGATACCAACAACAAAACGTCGTCGAGAAATCTGAGTGCGGAGCAAGTGCACTATTTTGTTCTATTTATGTTTGCATCGGTGAGCTCGAGAGAGATCTTGTGCATTTCAGCGGTTGTCATAATGCGCACTTGTTCCTTTGAATAGAGTGAGTTTTTGTATTGAGTGATGTGGTGCGCACTATTCTCGAAAGGTTAGGTAAGCCCTGCACATGATGAATATACCGATTTCAATCGATCGATAAATGAAGCAAGTGTCAATAGACGTGAACGCAAGTGCAGCATTGGCTGCTCGAGGAGAATTGACGTTCCCGGCTTCTGATGCCGGAAGGATGAAGGACACGTGGAGATGCATTCAACTGCTCCCATGGCAGCAGCAACTGGTCGAGTCTGAAAAGGCACGGGAGGCGATTGTGCAATGAAGTAGATGAAACTGTAGAGGAGACCCTTGGTGAATGGTGGTCCCACATCTGAGACGTGGAAGACCAGGTCGTTGAGTTCTACGAGAGCCTTTGTGCACTATTTGTCTCCAGTATATACTATAGGCTTCCAAAGTGGGTGCTGTGAGTCCTAGGACTCACCTGTAAGCTTTCACTTCGGGAATAATTGTTCTCACGCCTGCAGGTGGATTCAATGGCGGCTATCTGGGAAGAATGCTGCACCACCACATGTTCTCAAATGCATGCTCGACACACCTACATAGAATCTCGACAGCTGCACATTGTGCGGCTGCAAGTAGTCAACCGAACCCCCATCCAAATCCAGCTGGTTGATGCGATTGCGGTGGAAAGTAAGCCAGAGGTTGGTGTTGGAATCAAGGCATCGGTGAGTAGTTTTCCAATAGAAAAAAAACTAGCACACGGCACGAAAAGGGGGGCCAACAACAGCGCGGTTTTTGCATCAAAACTGCAACCGGTGCTGGGTTGAGGAGAAGAGCCGCACACACTCTTCTCGTATGTGGCCATGGGCGAGACGACGACGACGACGATGGTAATGGACTGCTCACCCTGGACCCCCGCGGGCGAGAGTGGCAGGCAAGCGCGATGCACACTACACTGGCAGCATGTGCTCACGCATAACACACCCGACATATGATTGACACATAAATGATTTCCATTTATTGGTCTTCACCGACTGACATCTCCCGTATCATAGATCGCTTAGATCGACAAGGAACGAAACGGTGGTCTGGGGGGATGCGTGGGAGGAGGAGAAACAGACGGGGGGCTCACTCGAACGCGAAAATTCACTGCTCGCAACGCACGCGCCTCAGTTTCTCAACCTCCCGTGTAATACATCTGAGAGTATACCTTCCATCTGAGATTTTGTAAAAAGGAGTGAGAGAAAAAAAACGGCAAGCGCTAATAGTTGCGCTAGTTGTGTTGCTGCAGCACATACCATGCATGCCATCTCATACACGGGTGGGGTGTGGCGAATATTTGATTTGATGTTCACATTGTGCTCAGCACGACGATTAATAAATAAATGTTCATACTTTGCAGCAGGGGGCACTGAGTGTACACGCCGCGTGAGCAGCAGCAGCATTAGGCTAACGCGTAAGCAATCAAGAACATAAAAAGTAGCGGTCCAACGGCGTTCGGGCCGGAGCGACCAACACCGGCAAAGGTAACACCCCAGACACCGAAATCGCGCGACACATCGCTTTTTCTGCTACAATTTTGCTTCCTCCCTACCCTTTCCACCCTGAGGTACCCACAATCGCAATTTGTATTGAAAAGCAGAAATCAATTTCTTTACGAATAAACGTGTAAGTTCGCCAGCTGTTTCTGTATAGCAACTTACCAAACCAAAGGATGAAATTGCACTGAACTTTCACAAGTGGCACAGAACGGATGCCTCGTCACAAACACACCTCGTCAAAAAACGGCTAAGTCCGAAGC
>JAOEFI010000001.1:6692996-6708777 GCA_034621735.1 Anopheles plumbeus | reverse complement strand
GAGACTCTACCAACTGAGCTACGGAGCCCGATATCGATCCGGGTCCGACAAGGGATCGATCCTCCGAATCCGATCCGAATCCCTCTTGTATTGAAAACAAACACAAATAGTGTGTGCGCTTCATACTCGATAGAAAAACTATAATCCCTTTCAATGTATGTTGGATTTCTTCGATTCCGGATTTTCATAGAGGATTGTGATGCGGATTTGACATTATTCGATTCTTTTAAATAGGGAACTGTCACCACGCGTCCACATTATTGCTAATTCAAGCCGACCCGACGACAACTGAAAACTCGCATTTTCATTTTTTTTTTCTAAGCGAGATATTTGTCTGATTATATGATATGCAATTCCTTTGCTTTTCCAAAACCAAATTTCCAAAATATGTTTTTTTTCTTCTTCTGAACTCAAATTATTAAAATAAAGGAACTAAAATTATTTATTAAAATTTATTATTTCATATATATATATATATTAAATTTATTAAAATAAGCCTTGAAAACATACATTGCAAAGGGATTATAGTATACTTATCGAGTATGAAGCGCACACACACTTTGTGTTTGTTTTCAATACAAGAGGATTCGGATCGGATTCGGAGGAACGATCCCTAGTCGGTTTCGGAGGATCGATCCCTTGTCGGATCCGGATCGGTCAGATCGAGTCCCTGGCGAGAGCGGATTGTTCCACCACTAGTTCCCATGTCCCAACACTAGCCTATACAGGTGCATCGATATTTCGATCAACTGCTTTCTATAACAGCGCGCGACGGATAAGTGTGATAAGAACGGGTAAGTGTGATAAGAACGGGGAAGTGTGATAAGAACTTCAAAACATCCAAACATCTCTCTTCCTTCTCTTCCACTGCAAACATGCAGCGCCAAATGCCACAGCCACGCACACGCATGCACCGCCGGCTCTAGCGGGGAAAGTGTGCGAACGATTGGTTTGCCCATCCCAACAAGGAAAGCTGAGTTGCTTTGTATGGAGAACGTTTCTAGCCGCCTGATTTCACCACGTTTCACGTTGCTTCTCTACCTTTGAGGTCCAACGAGCTCGAGATCGTGCTCTGCGGTGGCAGCTGCCAACTAGTTTGCGATCTGCATGTATCCCTGTACCCCGCAACCGCACAGTGCCGCTCCCACAAGTTCACGCTTCGATCGACCGACATCGATTTATTTGCAAGATTGGCGTCTCTACTCCTTTATACGATGAAGCTGGGAGACAAATGTTTAAAAGTTGGTCAAAAAATATGCATGACCTGAAACAAACCAGTTCGCTTCCGTTCATCGTGTAGCATACTGCTAAACAGTGTCTACAAAGTATTACTTTGTATCAAGAAAGACACACAACATTGTAGTCATAATTACCAACCCAGTTTATTATCCAAGATCCAGAATAAGTGTGAAACCCACCGCAAAAACCACATAATTAAAAGTCAGAATACATGAACATACAGAAACATACCCAAACGCAGATTCGAGACAAACCAGATGATTTCCCACTATTTAAGATACGCATACCCAATACTTCACACTTGCAGTTAGAGAATCCATACCAGTAGCAGGAAGTATAAAGTTATCAAAAGTCACTTCAAATTCACGCCAATAAGTTGACTGTTGCCTAACCCGAGATCCCACCAGAACTGTTTGCGAAAAAAACCATGACCAAAGGCAATAAATTAGATCAGCTGGTTAGTGTCAAGAACCCACTCGAAAACAACCCAAAACGTATGTCGTAGGCAAAAGAAGGTTCACGCCCGCATACGCAAGCACAAGCAAAAAGCGTAAAGGCAAAGGGTAGAAGCAAGTGAACGTGTCCAATGCGCTAGCGACACTTGATACACTAGATTTTTTGCATAGCGAACGAAAGGGAAAAGAAGGCAGATAGGAAAGAAGTGCGTGCGATGCACCAATGACAAAAACACCGCAAAACGGAATAGAAAAAAAACACTTCAGACAATGCAGCAAACATTTTGCTCAACCCAGGACAGGAAACTGTTTGCATCATCACCTGATGTTTATAAATATTACATTTTATGTAGAACGCAACTTGAGCAATTTTTGACAAGCAACAGATATTTACAAAACAGCATATTCAACTGTAGAGAGAGACGGAGAGTGATTTTTCGATATAAATAAAGAAGCGATCGAGCCGAACAGAGAGATTCTAATAGTCGGATCCCTGGAGGAGAGATCGAAGTAAGATCCAACTTACTGGTATTCTTTTAAGAGCGTCTGGTGTCCCCTCAACCGTGGTAAGGTTCAGATGTCTCCAACGTTCCTCTCGTAGTAGTAGGGCATTTCCCCCTGAAATGCTGGTTGTCCGAGCAACCGAGTGCGCGACGCGGGTAGTTGAATTTGTCCGTGTTTTCATCCGCCACCAGCCATCGAAATCCACCTCAGTGCAGTAAAAATGCGATGCACATCGAAAGTGTGTGAAACCCCAGCGAAGAGTGCCTTTACCGTGCCGTCGAAGGCAGCGCAAGTAAGAAAAAGGACCGGCCACCCTGGAACAGTCCCCTTTAGGCGGCGATCGATGCAGCGACCCAACCATCCAACCGGCCACCCAGCCGGACCCGCTCAATGCCCGGGAACGCCACCGTCGGCAATATCGTCCACTGGCGCTTCAACCGGGAACGCCACCGTCGAGTCAGCGTTACCCACGGCAGTGCTGGTCAGCAGTACAGCAGTATAGCTCAATTGACCCACTGGCGCATCGATATCCAAAACAACCAGAACGCCACCGTCGGCAATATCGCCCAACATCGCTCAGCGGCATCAGCAGGCGGGGAGAACGGAGACGCGGTGACGCGGTCGAGGAAATGGTCGGGCTAGGATAGAAGGTTGATTTAAGGGTCGTCGTTCGGAGTAAAATGTAGATTAAAGTTAAGTTATAAATAAGGGAAATTGAATAAAGTACGGGAGTCGATTGGCGGAGCCGAGAAGATATAAAGTCGTTTTTTGCGTTCGAATCGTCCGCCCGGGGAAGTAAAACAAAATCCGCGATCCCAAAGGCTTCACCCCCAACAATCGACAAAACATTTCTCCTTCATCAGTCATCAGCACATCAGCCCCGATGAAACGTCAAGTTGAAACATGTTTAAAAATGTGTTTGCTTCTAAAACATTTGTGTAGACCGCCGGTAACAAACTGCCGTGTAATGAGTTAGCACTAGTCGGGCCTGAAGACGATCATTGCCTAACAACCCACAACCAGGCAGATGACAAAATGTGTGTCATCAGTGATACTGATGTGTGATACTGTAAACATCGCGCAATGGAGACAATCGACGCATCGCTTCGAGAACAATTCATGCAAGGCGGCATAAAATGGCAACCGAGCAGATCAGCCACGGAAGACGTCATCGCGATCAAACATCTATCAATGACTCTTTCCTTCCCGTTACTCGGACCGTAAAGTAGCGAAAGTGAGATCACGCGTGTGTACATTTAGTGTGAAATAAAAAATAACTTTTTTTTAAAACGCTAAAAGTACGACCGCGTAATTAACTAATGTATTTAGCAAATTGTTGGTTGAATTCCTGTACATGTCCACTAGTCGCAAATGTTGACCACGAATGCTGGGCAAACGAATGTATTCATCGTTGTTACCCAAACAACTCAGATATAAACGACCTTGACTTTATATAACAAAAGCTGGGTCAGATTTTCAAAACGTTAGATGTAGTGGGGGTCCTAAAAATAAATTTTATATGTAAATAAAGTTGTTACTGGATTTGTAAAAGAGCAGTGTTCTCTTTGCAAGGCTAACACTGGTCAGTGTTCTCTTTGCAAGGCTAACACTGGTTCTGCTCTCACCTCCTACTCAATACGACGTACAGACCGGTAACATATCCGCCTATTGTCCGAGAAAGTACACGGTTACTAGACAACGTGTTCTGGCGCGGGACCCTCATATCAACATAGAGTACGGTGGGAAAGACACCTTAAGCTCGAACTACTAGGTATGGTCTTTCTGGCAAAAAAGGATGCAATGCGATGGGCAGACTGAGGATAGTTGGCCGCTTCCCAAAACACGTTTAGAAGGGCCCCATCGTTGGCTTTAACACTCAGGTTGGACAATAGCAGTCATATATAGTCGCGGTCGGGAGCTTCAGCGGTCACCAGCTGACGAACGAGAATGGCTTTCGGCTTGTGAACTTCGCCTCCTCTAAACACCATGAACACCTCTTAACACCTCTATGACACCATTGCAACACCTTCTTCCAACACACTACGGCATCTTCCTAACTTACGCCTCAACACGACCCGGCGGAAGCTTCCTGCAGGTGCAATGTACCCCGACGTAGAGGGAAATATACTGCCGGACGAACGAGTGGTGATTGAAAAGTGGAAGCGCTATTTCAACGGCAACCAAAACGGGGCGAATACAGGAGAGCCTAGAATCTCCGAAAGCAGAAGCGAGTAGCCAGGAGGCAGATTACGAGGTGCCCCTAGCGCATACTAGCGGAAACGTCGTAAAAATGTACGCTTTTACATTGATAGCATCGACGACAAGGATGACATTTTCACCTCTGTTTCAAAGTTGGATATTATTCACATCGATTTTAATTCTCGAGCTTCACATTACAACCAGAATTTACGAGATATCTGTAACACAAACTACTTACTCTATATTGATGAATTCTACATCGTTGACAATGTAGAGGCAAGTTACCACTGCAAGGATGTAGAACGATATAACAGCTATAGTCTAATATTCCACCAGGGAACAGTGAGATTTTGTTTCTGTTTATATCGATGAAATGTTGGTGTTTATTTCAGTTTAAAAAAGGACATTTGACTGCTAATTAATCTATATTTTGCTTATTCAATGCAATGTTCGTTTTGGTTCTATTTTTGTTTTCTTGCTATATATTTCTACTTCGGTTTTTCAATCCATTTCTACGTCAATTGCTTGATGCTATACTATTTCTCTTCAATCGTTAAGTTATGATTTACTTCATTTTTGATTCATTTGTTTTATTTTATATCGTCGACTACTACTTGCCTTATCTGTATTATATTTTACCATTTTTACTCAGGTATACGCCTCAAAGGGATTGGATCGAAAAAAGGGAATTCTGAACACATGGTTTTTCGCATTTTCGCACAAGTTTACCTTCAGCTCTTTTGATTTTGTCGTAGTACGTTGCTTTATACCTTTATCTTTATTCAGCAACCCTTCCACATGGCTGCTTCTCTTCTGGTTTCTCCGAAAAAAATAGTGATGTAATCTTCGGTTGCTTCGAAAGAAACGGGCAGGGCAGGTAGTAGTATCTCGATCGTGATCATAATAAGGCATGTTCAAATGTGGGATGGATGTGAGCATGAGTAGGGGTAGCTAGAGAATGTGGCAGTTGGAGTTTGTCAAGACACTAACATGTTGTTTTTCCCTCCCTGCACAACCCTACAATTGGAATTACGGTGTGCGAATAATAGTGATCTCTAAAGATTATAAACACTGCCTTTGCCGCTGTCAGAATGATGTGATGGAATTTCTTTGCATATACCTTTCTTAATATTAATGTGCTGCCAGACTCCATCTTTCCGTTCGATTGTTAAATTGCATCGCACTAAAAGGGAGGCATACGAACGACCAAAAAAAGATTGTAAAAACGATTACATTTTATAACAACAAAAACTATTCCTGTGCCGTGTTGCCCCAATGAGTGCATTTGAATTCCAACAATAGCTGCTTTGAACTACGAAGCATTGAAGATAGACGGTACGTTTAAAGCCTAACACACATACACACGATGAATGCGTGCACGTTATAATATACGATGTTCAGACGCGATGTAAGGAGCGCTCGGAGGATTTAAACCTTGTTTGAAGTTCTGCCGTCGTCTACTTTACCCTTTTCACCATCCCGCCCTATCTGAAGATCCTTTATTGCGAGAAAATAGGAACATAGTTTGCCCAACATAGTTGAGGGTCAAACGAAATCTTACACTTGTTTAAGGACTTCTCACAAGTCAAGTTTTTTACTGCTTCGTATCCTTAATTTATTATTAGTTACAGTACTTGGAAGCAAATACCAAATGGTGGCTGTATTTGTTTCAAATGACTAAAAGTAGTAACAGAGAAAGAACTATTGCATTATTCAATCACGAAACGGCCAACAACAGGATGAGTGTTTTTTTCCCACTCGTTAGCCTTTGCGCTCTGGGCATGAAAAACAGTTATTACATTGACGAAACTGGTCCAAAATACTGCAAAGTGTTGGTCGAAGTTTTGGCTCGTGGAATAGAGCCAACAAAAACAAAAGAAAACAACCTAAACACCAAGTAGCACGACAAGCACAGGTAACGTACGATCCGAGATTCTATGTTACAATGAAAAAAACCATTCCAAGGAAGCGTATGACTGTCGAGCTACATCTTTGTCTGAATAGTACAGATGTCCTTTGAGCGCTTGAAATTAGGATCTGTAGCTGCACGAACTTGCGCAATTTAAACGGTGGGTACATCCAGACATGTGTCGTAACGCCGAATAACTTTGAACTTGCATGGACCTCCTTCTCTCCATCTGATGGTACCAACTGTCCTGAGTAAAAGGAAGATAAAGCTAAAGTAGAAAAATGAACTAGGTGAGCAAAACGAAGGTAAGCGTTAGCCAGGAAGCTGAGGCACTCTGCTGTTCGAACGGACGTGGGTATTTGTAAATACCATTTCGCCACACGGTTCCGCTTTAGTTATCATGCATTACGATTTTCCCGATAATATATCGGTATTTCTCTAATGAATAGAATCTCCCTTTTTCTTTTCTAGAGTAAACAGACTAGATATAATTAGATGAACTAAACAATTATCCGTCCAGCAACCAGAGAACAAGCTCTTCTCCTTTCTCTCCCTATCTCAATTTAGGTATCCTTTCACCATTGCTTTTTTTAATTCGCCAATATGCTTTAATTTATAATATCATTTAAGCAGTACGACAACAAGCAAGGACACACTTGCGATTTCGTTTCACTTCACGTCTAATCTGTATCGTAAAGTGAAATGGAGGTAGCAATGATGATGATGACGACGATTATAACTGCTCGTATTATTATCAATTATGTTATAACTCTTACTGTTATTGTGATATTACTAGCATTATGAACGACAGCAGTATATATATAACAACCTCCTTTCCAACTCTGATGGAAACCCCAAATGTGAATGTTGGGTAGACGTTGCATCCCTGGTCGACGAAATCCTGCGAGTATAACACCCTTCGTAATCTGCTCTTCGAAATAACAGACTGACAACTGCAGAATGCATCTCAAATTCGGTGTATGTACTGCAACATTTTGATTTCACTACAATTGATTGGCCAATCAGATTCGAGTTGTTTACCTCTAATTAAACATCTTTAACTCGTCTGTTTTTCAATGCTTCGACTATCTGTTTTGTAAGGGGTCAAATGATTTTTAATAGCCAAACATGCCTTCTTTTAGATTGGTTGGTTATTTAACCGAGCATCAGACTCCAATAGTTGCATCAACGTAGCTCTATTTACGTTGTCTTACAAATAGTTTAAGCGAATCAAAAATTTTAAACAAAACAGTAATGTACTGAGGTATCAACAACAAAAAACCGTTCCTTCCGCGCCCCGAGGATCGGTAGTTTGGTTGTGGCACGCTTGTGTTCACTCTAGATGCTCGCCGCAATTGCTTATCGTTGTTGGTGATTGGTCTGCTATATGATATTTTCTTCTCTGCTTATATGTACTAGTACAAACTGACTAATCGTTAGAATCCTTCCTTTCCTCGATCGTATTATTTTGCCTTCAAGAAGAAGCATTTTTTGTGATGGTTTTGTTTGGTATTGATAAAGGAATCAATAGGCATTCAACAGATAACCTATCCTGGATGTTATTCATAAGCATTTCCCTTCAGGTTTTCTTATCGTTGTGTTTCTCCTAAATAAGCTTTCAGCGTGTCAATGCGTGCAATAAGATCTTATAACCTAAATAAGATACGCTGCGGTGATTCACGATGCCGATCAAACCCATAAACTGTGAACTTTGCGAACGATTAATAGCTTCTATTATCTATATCGCTGTGAATGGTCCTGATGCTACGCCCGCTAAGGACCGTTTACCACCGCGCGCCCTAGACCGTGGCGAACGCCCGCACGTCTTTCTGGACCACATAGAACTTGTTTTTTTTACCGATCAGCCCCCAGATGACTGCCACGTTCTCGATCACCACGTTGATCGGGATGGTGCAGAGGGCGCCTAGCACACAGGCGAGAAACTTGACCAGTCCGAATCGGTACAGCGAAAACGACTTTATCACACCGAAGACGTACATGTAGATGTTGAAACCGGCGATAAACGCGCACACGAAGTCGATCACGTTAGGGCAGGGGATGGGGTAGAGCGCTGCGAACACCATGTTCGACGTTGAGAGCGGCATCGTAATCCACGAGCATAGGCTGATGCCTAGCAGAATCTTGTTGCGCAGCGGGATTGCCGCTGAGCGTACAACTAGTAGGATTCCCTGCAACCACCGCTTACGCTGCTGAAGAAAGTCGACCAGCGTGAATGGAGACTTTTCATACATCTCACCCTCGATGAAGTTGAACGTGTAGCCCTGCGCAAAAGCGCGCATCGCAAAGAAGCAATCTTCGGCCACTGAGCCGTCGATACCGTTGTCAAAAGAGACTTCCTTTTCCGCATGTACCTGCATAGTAGTGAAGAAATATTTGGTGATTTGTTAGAATGATCGTTGTGACATTGCAGACGGCAGCCAGCTTGATTCGCTCGAGTAAAACCTAGGCTAGAACTCACCTGTGTTACAACGTAGCTGCCTTTCCAGCTGAAAAAAGGCTTGTGGAACATCTTGAATTGTAGTCGCAGCTTGCCCATGTCGTCCGATACCCGGAAGCTGTCGGCGAGAGTCGTAAGCCAGTTGACCACGTTCTCGTTGGCATACGTGATCAGTCCCTGACCAAACGGATGCTTGCCGTCGAGTACGAAGTTGATGATGCCCCGGACGCTGTTTTCCGTTAGCAGTGTCTCCTCATCCAGATGCACCACCCAGTCTGTGTTGTTCAATACGTTCACGCTGTCCTCGAGACAGTACTGCAAAGCGCGCGCCTTGAACATTGCGCCTGTTTTTGTTTGGTACTCCTTAGGAACGACGATTTCCCGCGTCCTTCGGTGCTTGGAAAGTCCGATCGACTTGTCCGTCACTACCTCTATAAGAAAGTTCTCTAGACCAGTGTCGAGACAGGTGTTCATGTTGCGCAGAACATTTGTCTTCACAAGCTCCGAGTAATCGCCGCGTGTAACTACCCTGATGCAGATAAAGGGCGCGAGCAGTGGCGATCCCTTTAGTACCACTTTCTCCGGGAACGCGTTGTAAATGACGAGCCCGAAAAAGTTAAACAGTACTTGCGGCAGCGTCAGAAAAGTAAGAAGCCGTAGAAGATATAACACAATCGTCGGCAGCGTCCCGTACTCGGCCCACGGATCAACGGCCACGAAGGAGTTTTCGTTCACCTTGATGCCCCCGGAGAATATTTCGAACATAATTAACAACGCAAACAAGAGCGTGCAGTGCAGCAGGTGCTTGGTGACTGAGTTGAGCATTTTTACGCGCTATAACCTTCCGTTGTGCGTATGTTGGCTGTCTAGTATAACTAAGGCTATTCACTCGGCTTACAGCCGGCTGCACTAACCGTTGTTCTGCCTCTTCTACCTTCTCTTTCGTTCTTCTTCCCGTAAGGGATTTGATAGGAAATAAACGGATCTCCGTCTTCCTTACTATTTCACAAACACTCTTTTTCCTAATAGGGATGACGATTGTAGAAACAAAAACTTTGTAGTTGTAGCGGTTTTCTCTAATCCATCGTTGATGTGGCTGGTCGATTTTTCTCAAATTGCTTCCATCCAGTTTGAGCTTCGTGTGCGAAGATTTGCTAAAACAAATATAAAAAGAACATAATCAATATGATCAAACCAGTATGAATTATTTTGTAATATCTTTTTTTTTTTGTTCAATAAAGAGGCTGTAAGTAAACCGTATGACTGTAGAAGGAGCTGTTAAAGTAGCTGCTCGGGCAGTGTGGACATTTGTCGCTTCTTTTATTCAAAAGTCAACCAATTCTAGAGTTGTCGCACACATAATGCGGATGCTGGCTGTTATCTCGTGCTGGGTAATTTTCAAGGTACGATAATGAACTATGGGGTCTATTGAGAATATTGTTGATACAAGTAAGCCATCTACAAGTACCCATTTTTTAAAAAAACTTCATCAAAGAATAAACTCTTACCGCTTATCAACTTTTGTGATACAGCCCATTATCAGATAAATGTTTGACGATAAACACGGTATGATAATTGGAAGTAGGACGAGCGTGTTCCGAATTGCGCAATCGGTTTGCCATATACCAATACAAAAAAATTATAAATTAGGGTGAATAGTGTGTTGCACTAGTGTAGATAGAGCGTAGATATTATTATTATCTGTGTTCTCTGCTACTAGGCATCTCCCATGCAATATATGTGTTTTGATTGTGAGCGGCGGTTGAGCAGATGCTTTCCCTTCGAGTGACCCCGGTCAACCGTCGTTTTATTGGGTTATCCCCATCGAGAGAACCATCGATGATCAGATCGTGCCCTACTGTTGCTCTATTTGCCGTTAGTGAGATCAGGACCTGGGTAACAGACTTAGCAGCTTAAACCCCCTAAAATTCCAAATTTGGACAACTATAAATGTTGATGAAATCAATTCGGAAAAGAAGGACTTGTTTTTATGTATCAGATTTTTCGTGTTTCATCGTTGCTATGGTGAGACTGAGTTCAGAAAAAGACTGCCCGAGGGCTACCAACATTGTCGCATTGGTTATTTGAATTCCGCTGCTGATGACACCGGTTGATATATATATTTTTGTGGTACTGTTGCGTTAGTGTACTTTACCTGTACACATTCCGCTCAGCGAAGATTATTAGACAATTGAAAAGCCCTACAAGGTTCTTTTACAGCGCAATAGAGCGATAACATTTTCAAATCATGCAGCGTCGTGCTCAGGGCATGATTAGTTGAGTGATTAGACTCCTACCTCGGTATGTTACACTAAGACCGCCACAAAACAACTCATGCTCATTTTGTTGAGAGGGGCAGGGTTTTGGGTTCGCTGGTTGAAAGAGACCTCACTCGTTTGGGTTAGTCATCATTATCGAACTAGTGTGAATAACTAATGATAGACATACCGTTAGATATGTTGGGTCTGTGGCACAACGAAGCGGCTAGTATTCAGAAACACTCATTTTCTCCAATCGTCCTCTGGCTCTGAAGTAAGACAGGAATCGAGCGAATCCGAAAAAGAATCGAGAAATCGAGTCTCGTGGACAGCTACACATGAAATGTGATGAAAACTAAAACAATTATTTCTTCTAGCTCATCACCTATTGAATTATTAAATTAAAGCAATATGATACCGAGCGTTGTCCTGAAACTGAGTTAAGCTGAGACCAGTAGAATTCTTGAATCTATGCGCTGTTGTCTTTCACTCAATTATAATCAAACCCCGTTTATTTCACCATTGTCATCACAACCTAACACGTGCGCAATGACGTCCGAACAGACACGCTATAAGTTACACTTGAACCTTCTGGTGCGGCTTTCTCACCGTTGTTGGTCCCATTTCTAACGCCGGCGCATCATACAATACAGCACAACACAGCCATCACGAACGTAGGTGTGAAAGTACCCACGCAATTCAAGAATGGGCAGGATCAGTATGCCTGTAGACCTGATTAGGTTATGAGTGTATGAAACATGCTGGCGTACAACACCGGGATGAAGAAGTTGCAATGAATATTTGTTGTAGAATACTTATTTCATAATACAACAATCCGCATGAGCTGATTCATTAGACTTTATCAACCGTGGAGTTTTTTTTTAATTTCTCACTGATAGCTTATATATGAGCACCGTTCCGATTCCGCGAGCCAAGATGGAACAGGGAACCGATGCTGAGGAAGGGTCAACATCACGTGGTTGCGATGGCCAATCAATTGATACACATTGATACACGAAGTATCCACGTTTGCACACAAAGACACGATCCGTGGGTAAGGGGATGACTACGGGATTGCCTAAAGGTGCAATATGAAATTCTTACGGTATGACTGATAGCCGATAAAACAAAATTCCCCCTTCTCTGCGATTGCTGTTGATAAGCCGTTTCGTATGTATTCGATCGTAAAGGAGACTCAGAAAAAGGAAGGAAAATAATACTTGATTTTTTTTTATGGTGCGTCACAGCGATGACATCATTTTGCTAGCTGATGAAGTACATCATCTGTAATTAAAATCGAAAAAATGCCATTTGCCATCTACACATTCTACCTTAGACAGTACAAATGCTCCTTTTAACTTTACACAGAGTACCCGGCATGTCACTCGGTCCATCCCATCTAGAATGATAACACCCACAACAGCTTGTTCAAACGACTTGATGGAGGAATCAAATGTCGTAGATGAAAAAATCCAACTTCAAAAACAATGCAAAACAGTGGGAAGGAAAAAGTGCCTTATCTATGAGGGATTTCGGTAGAATTTAGGTGCTTATGCCATCGTTATTTGCATTTTTCTGGGATCGTCTCTCTAGTATTCTCTTAATCACGCACGCGCACCCGTAGGTGGCGAAAGGGAACAAAAACGACTGATTGTCAGGGCCAGGGGCAGTTTTATATTGATAAAAATCTGTAATTCGTTGATGTTCGAATTCGACTTCTAGGTCCGAACCCCACCCCCCACCTTCCCCTCGAGTCAACTAATGTACGAGCAAAACTGATGATAACAAAGAAAAAACCTGGATAGTTGATACGTAGCACTCCCTGTCGCGGGCAACCGGTAATGTTTGACGTTAGCTACTCTCTAACACATTGTTTTTCTCTTGTACCCATGGGTTGCAATGGTAACTAGCTTTTGTGTATGGCATGCATTTTAAAGCGCCAGCCATGAAAACCACGTTCAGTTGCAACTCACAAACCGACTGATCCCGGCAAAAAGGAACATCAACCTACCTTTCGTTGTTCAAATTTTCGATAGGCACACGAACTGTACTGGTGTTTTGTCGTTGCGAATCTGATGATTTTTGTAACGTGCATTCGGAAACACGGGATAGAAGCAGCTCTAGATGAACTTCGTAGGACGCTGTGGTGCGTTTTTAATTGTTTGTTCTATGACGTCGTGCAGAGCTTACTGACTGGTTGAGGATGAACATAGAAGTACGTTTGCTGCTCGCTGTTATGATGGCCGGCGTTAGTTGATTGACATTTAGGTTGAACTCACACTATTCATTTCGAACATCCCAGAACTCAATTGTCCTCTTTTTGCACATGGCACATCATTTTCATAGTGAAATTTCGACAATGGTACGTCTGGCTTAAGCAAGCTATTGGAGGGAGTTGTTTGTCTAATTTGTCATTTGTAACACTGAGTAATAAAAACCCCCGATCGTCCTCCACTACCGCAAGCTATACATCCGCTCAGCTTGCCAGCAATAGTTGAAGGTTTATTTTAATCTAAATTGGTGCTTTTAATCGGCACCAAGAGCACAATTTTTCACCAAGCAACAGTACGTACCATCTCACACTAAAAACACAAACGACGCACAGTGGCTCACAGCAAATGAACGAGCCATTTTCACTTCGGTGTATTTTTTGGCTGCAGTGTTTGGACGCTACCTGATGTCGTTACCCACACTCGTTGCGAGTTCAATCTATAGTGGCCCGCTCAGAGAAAGCTTAGGTGTACACATACACACACCTACATTCACACAATGTGTACGTACGTACAGCGCGGAACAAGATTATTTGTATATGAGCTAGTTATTTGGGAGTGACGGCGTTTCCGATGGTTTCTAACAGAAGGCTGATGTACACGGCAAAATAAGAAATACGAATAAATTCACGTACCTCGCTCACAATGTACTCGCAATTTTTGTTCTTACAGAGGTGTGGCTCAACACCTCAAGAGATATTTTACAGTATCGACGTCAAGGGATACCTTTCCTACACTGCAAGGCGTCAGTACGGCCCAATGCTGTGGCTGGGTTGGTCGCCTGTTCGTTTGATTGATGGACAACGTTTGCGGTTGAGGTGCGAATGCTATATATCGTCTGAATTCGCGAATACATTTGCCCTATGTGCAATAGTTACAAAGCGGGCATCCACGATTCTAAAATCACATTCGGTTGTGTGGCGAGGGTGCATGCTCGTTTGCGTCCTTCATAGCTAAACAATTATAACTCCTGTTTTCACGACACTATACGCAATAGAATTCAACGCAGCCTTTCTCAGCGGCACCTGTCGTACACACCATCGAAATACATACGCTGGGGGTGGTGGCGTTCGTCGCTCCTACTTGGTCCGAGTGCAAGTACGGTCTGACAGATGCATGCAGCATGTCTCCTATCCTCCTCCTTAGGACTGCGGTAATGATCCATGGGTAGTAAGCACACTGTTGGTTACGATCGCTCAGATGCTTTCTTCGAAAAAATCATGGTCATGATAGCATACTTATTCTTTCTTACACAACATCGTAAGGTTTAATGTTGAAAATCTCCGCCTTAAAAGGTGGCCACATTATATTCGCCCCTATACTGTATATATATGCATACTAAGTTCAGCGTTATGTTCCCGGCTCTGATACGCAAGAATGGCAAGTGATCAGTTTTCAATATGATTGATAGCATACGAAATGGATATCTGTTCTATAAAGGAGAGTAAAAACAGTTTGAGCGTATCTACAAAACTACGGTAGCGAAATTTATTAATGCTGCTAACATATGGTCGCTGATCGCGAGTACACTGTCCTACCCCTTAATGTTGACAGTTACCGTAGCAATATGTCATATTAGCTCATTTGTGTTGGTAGCCCTGTAATGTTGGCAATCGACACAGTCGTCAAACGTTTTTTCTTCTCTTTGCCTCTGGCTTCACAGCTTGTTGGCTCAACTTCACATGCCTTTCCGGCCACCTGATGAAGAAGAAAAGGTAAATGTTGGTTTCATTTCAGGTCGGGCGGTTGGTACAGTGAGTGTGAAGGATAATGGCGCTACCATATTCGTAGACTCTTCCACACGGTCCGCATAGAAAACTGTTGGAAACAGTTGACCAGTCATTAAGAAAACATATGGTTTAGGGGTTCGAAAGCCGCATGGTGTGTGCGCCCTACTTGGTCGTCGTAGTCAGGCTTACGATGAAGCAGACGGTGGCCGATACAGATGCGGAACACTGGACTCAAAGCGGTAAGGTTCTCCCGGGTGTATTTTAACAAACTATTTTCGATACACTGCAACCTACAGCGCACACAAATATCTGTATTAATATTAGCATGGAAAGTGTCCGTAGATAATTCCTGTGCGCAAACAAATTTTCCCGCTTCGTATTTCTGTTCGACATATCAATCCTATAGTGATTGCAATGCGATGGTTTCAATTTTGGCGGAAGATAAAGGCATTAAAAAGGACTTAAGTTTTAAATGAATTCAGGGAAACAGTAGGAAGGCGATTTTCAATAAATAATCCCCATTCGATTTCGCCAGCTGTTGCTTCCTTTTCCATCTACATCCACTGACCGAGGACGCATCCAGCACAAGAAGACCACCGGATTTTCGCGAGCATTCGACATGTAGACCACATAGCAACTGTTGCTGAGGAAGTACCGCCCAGAACCCAGAAGAAGGATTCAAATGAAAGACGGTGGGCAGGGAGTCGTTGAACTGGGACACCATAGCTTACCGTCATGGACGCTAACTTTGATCTGATG
>JAOEFI010000001.1:6660535-6692896 GCA_034621735.1 Anopheles plumbeus | reverse complement strand
TACCAACCATTCAAATTTATTGTTCAATTGTAAAACTGTACTATCAACCATTATTCTATTTATCTTATATGAAACAAGATTTCTTCAACACAGCTTGTCGTTCGCCTATAGGCCTTTTGTCGTAGGATGAAGCTCTCTGCTTTTCGCTGCATCATGTGATAATCTTCACCTGAAGACCGCAATATTGTGATATATGGAATATGTATTTAAAAAAAAATGAGGCCTACAAATATACATACAAAAAGAAGATTACAGACATTTTCATCTTGATTTTTTTCTGGCAAATTCATCTATAATTTCTGTGGTATCTAAAATACTAAAAAATAAAATAAGTATAAAATAAATAAATAATTCCTCTTCTATATACCAAATCACTATATTATTCAACCAGATTTTCTCCCAATGAGCTTCAAATGTAATATTTTTCTCTTTTCATGGTGGAAAATGATTCTTTCCCAGACGTATTTGAAACATGTAATGTTAAAAAAATTAGAATAATATATTTCTTCTATTCTATAGTTCTAATATAATAAAAACAATTAAAAAAATTTCTTCTGTCCGATTATACAAGTCCACGTATGCGCTGTGATACGCATGATTGATAATAATACTGTTCCTAGTTAAATATAGTGTAGTTTTAAACTGGAAACTACATGCCCATGAACCAGGCACTATAACCTCCTTGGCAGGGTTGTAGCCGACACGAATTCCAGATAGTGGGTTGAAGCTGGGCTGAAAAGCTACTATGCAATCTATTTAAAAAAAAAACAAGGTTTAAAATATACTACGGAATTGTTCATGTTTCATTCAATTGAAATATAATGAGAAATTGGTTTTGTATATGGTGTATAATATATTTGAAAGAATATGTCGCTTTGTACTCTGGCGTGATCGCTTTACGCTTCAGCATGCTAAATTCGATTTTGATTCTTCGACCCGCTACTCTAAACTAACCAGCATCCATTATAGATGAGAAAATAGAAGCACAAGAAAGATGGAGAAATATATTCAGATATACTTCAACCAAGAGAGACACATTGACCCGTCATCACATCAACGCTCGTCTATCTCATTCTTGTGTTCCTTCATTGCCTGGTTCTGCATCTCGTTCCTGCAGCATGTTTTCTTAGGAAGTATATAGTTGCTGCCTATGGCTGGTAGAGCCTGCTGGACTAGCACCATACCAGTACCGTTTACCAACGGGGTGTGAATGGATGGTGATTGTTAGACTCTGCTGATTGCAGTTGTTGAAGAAGTAAAAAAAGGAAAACAATAATTACAACAAAAATACATGTTGTATTAGACAGTTCAAGTGAAGATGAAGTGAGTTTATTAGTTGTGTTTATCTCGTTAATTCTCATCGGGCTTTAGTCGTATGCTGCCGAAAATACGAACTTAACCAAACAAAAATACACTTACTCCTAGTTCAGCGCTTGTCTATCGGTGTTTGCATGTTTGTTGTGTTAATTTATTAGGTAGTGTAATTCGAATGTAACTATTTTCG
This sequence comes from Anopheles plumbeus, assembly GCA_034621735.1. NCBI lineage: Eukaryota > Metazoa > Arthropoda > Insecta > Diptera > Culicidae > Anopheles > Anopheles plumbeus. The sequence goes on along the minus strand of JAOEFI010000001.1, from coordinate 6,691,392 downwards.
GGCGGGTAAGTTTCATTTCATTATTCGCGTGTAGTACAGTTACGGTGCAAGTTATGTTTGGTTCACTCAACGTCCGAAATCTAGCCTATCCCGTTCAAGCGTCAAGTATAGTTGACTGCAGTTCGCTTGCTCGATAGGATTGTAAGTACAGGAGTGGCTATAAATGAGAGGAGAGCACCGCCACCCAAGTCTATATAGTAGGAAGGGAGCTATATAACCCAAAACAAACTCCTCAAGCGGAAGCGTGTTTATTGCTTTATATTTCATAGACGCGTACACGATGGTGCGACGATCGGGTGACAAAATAAATATGTTTCAAGTGTGTTTCGAAATTCCTCCGGTTAACCGATCCCGAAGGTTAGCGCATCCCAGCAATGTTTCAGCACCGGCATATCTGGTCATTGTTGGCTTCATCGACCATTACCACATCAACGGGCCGGCCATTCAGCCGATTGCGGACTACATAAACTACAATCGCTACATAACGAAATCTTTCGAAACGAAGGATGATAAAATTGTGTTTAGACTGAATCATAATTTTTGAAAAGAAATCTCCCATCGAGCATCGATCAATGTTAATGTTAAATGTATAAATTCATTTAAATACAAGAAACGTTAAATACCAGGCTGGTAGCACACAATCAACTATTGAAACTATCAATCCACTTGCAGCAGACGCATCTATCAACAATCAATCCCCGTACAAAGGCAATTTTGAAGCACATACAGTTTTTCATGGAATTGATAAAAAATCCTCCCCCCGTCAACGGATCCCAATGCTGTGGTTTTCAGTGTGAATATGGCAAAGCTACACTAGTCAACGAATACTCGAAACTCATCTCGTACCAATTACACGACAACTAAACCTGCATAAATTTGATTGCCAGACACCGCTATTTTAGATGCAGGATTCCGCACAAGGATTTTCACATAGCCCTTTCACATTCTAAGTAGGGGAAAAGTTTGCATTTGTGCGCAACACAACAAGAAAAAAAGCGAAAATCGCGGCCTACACTAGATGCACCTTTCGCCAGTTGCTTTATCGTAGGAGAAGCAAAATTTCATAAACGAGAGTCGCTGCTAGATCTTGTCACTATTTTTCGCTGCTGCTGCTGCCTTGGCCGACCATAAGAAATAGACCGGAAACTTGAACAAATATGTGAACCATCTAGTTCTTTCGATTTATTTTATGGAAGTACGCTCATGCAAAATTAAGATCGATGATTAGCCTAACACTGTCGTCATACTCGTTCTTGTCTTGTATTAAATTCATCATTTGCCCTCCGACTTCTATTTATCATTTTTGTGTTTTAATTAACCGGCAGTTTTCCAAGGCGCAGGTCTCTTTGATTTTACAATACATTAATCCAGATAGTTGTGATATTGGTGAAGAAATGAAGAAAATTCTTATACAAACTAGCTAGCTCATGGTTCGCAGTAACGGTGATATTGATTTCTTGGGTTGTCTTCAATCCTGATTTTACTGTACTTTTCACGCAATTTCTTTATCGTTCGTGGCTTCCGGTATGCCTTTTCGTGTGCCGTTGAATACATGGGAAGATGACGTTTAAATCCACCTGTTGACCTATGCTTTTCTTTGCGACATTGCTGCACTAGTAACGCCACAAAACAAAACTACACACTCTGTATGTGATTGCAAAAGGGAAAGTGAGCATTATTGTTTTTTAATTTTTCAATGTTGATATTTGTTGTTCGCTATATGAAGTATTGTTAACTATAAGTTAGGATATATAACCATTTCTAAACGTTCAAAAAATGTGGCTTTTGCCATCGGTTAGACGAAACATAAAACCAACATAACGACAATTATGTTGCTAGATGGTCAGAGTCAGCAGATGGAGAGAGTCACCAAATTCGATTCCAATTTTCTGGGTGCACTACATCATAGTTGGTAATGTTCATTTATCTGTGCTTTTCTGGGAGGCTCGAAGTTTTCGCGAACCGTCGTTGGAGATCCACCACCAGAACACGGAGCCAAACTGAGTGACGTCAGTTGTGTAGACATGGTTTTCCGGAAGTGCTGCTGGGAGGCAGTAATGTATTATTGCTGTTTTATAATCATCTTCTCTGATTACCACACAAAATAAAGTTTCTTCGTAATTCAAGAAGAGCAATCTCTAATGCTAAACCTTACACTAACCCGCGGGTGTGTTTCAGCGACAGCTTTGCAACGGTTACTGTTCTTAGTGAACAACGACAAATTTTAACCAGTGAAACATCTCTAAATGGAATGAAGTTTCTGCGCTAAATAGATTCGTCGATTTAATTTTTTCAGGCGGTAGGTCGCTACATTCCAGCTACATATGACCAACAAAAACTGTTTCCAATTGTACCAGCATCCGGTGTGTAGTGAAGAAAATCATCAATCGATTCTGGTGCATCCTTGCAGACAGACCACGGCCAGATGGATAGGCAGACAGACAGACAAACAGACGGCCAGACGGATAGGCAGACAGACAGACAGACTCGACTCCAGCCATACCGCGGTGGCCGGGTTCAACGGCGGGTGAGCTATGCAGCGTTGTGCCGAGGTATGAATGTGGAAGGATGGCGATCAGATTGGAGAGACAGAGCAAGAGAGAGAGAGATGGAGACATAATGGGCGAGGGAGATGGCTATGTTACCATGTGCGCATGTGCTGCTTGTGTTCCGAGGAATGGGAACAGTTTTAGGCAAGCCAGCATGCGTTCATCGTCCTAGCAGTCATGATGTAGTGAAGCGAGGATATGGTTCTCCGTTTAATTCTCCCGAGCTTCTGATCAATACCGGAGCTACTTTACAATCAAACACAGGGTAATTCGTTTTTGAAGTCTGTCCCGTAGTCACGGAAAGGTGAGTGGATGTTTACAGTAAGGGACAGTAAAGAGTGAACATTTGAGCGGACAGTATTCACCTGTTATTTGCCTACGCAGTAAAAACCGCTATGGTTAAAGCTTTCAATGTTCAAGAAAGCACGACGAAGACGCGTCTACTCGTAATTAGTTTCGCTTTAGCTGCTTTCTGTTTTGGAGTTATGTGTTGTGGTGGTTGTATTTTGATTCATTCTCTACTATTGCAAATTATTCTACTTTCGTAGTCATGTGTGTTTCCGGTGATACTAAGGTAGTTTAAAAAAACACAGAACAGGAACGGGATGACCTCACTGCTGCAGGTGAATGTGTGATCCTTTTGCGTCGTCTGTTGTATGTTCGAAAAATCTCTTACGTTCAACCCTAGTTTGGAGCATTCAACAACGCTTTGGAGCATCGTAACCACTTGGTGTGCTCGTGGCGGCTTTTATGTAAAGGTAATCTGTCTATCCGGCTGTGCTTATGTAAATCTGGCGCTGCGAAGTTGAAACATTCGCCCGAAAAGGGCAAAAAACCCGAAGCACTGCAGAGGGATGATGAGGATCTCCTGGACTACGGTTGCCCGATCAAAAGGTGACATGCACGCCTAGCAAAGCACGGAAGTCGGTTGGATAAATATAGAGTCAGTACGCCTCCGATTAGGAGTAGCCGCTCCGTGCTCGGAAGGTTCAAACGGAAATGAAAGTAGCTGCGTCGATCTGTTAAAACATCCTTTTAGTGTATATGAATCACGGTTCTTAGTAAAATTTCATTAATCCCATCTCTTTTTCTCACCCATTTAGATTGCAGACAATGATCAGTTGTTTTTGTGTTCGTCTGGGCCTTTACACCGAACGCCAATACCGATCGAAACCATTTTAGCCAGGCATATTGGTTCGTGTATAGTACTGCACCATAGTGGCCAACCATAGCAACCTGCACCATAGCAACCCAGCAAGGATGAGACTGCAGCTGGCAGTGAGAACCACGTGTTTTCGGTACGAAGCGCGAAGCGCTAAACACTACCAACGAATGGTCAAACCGCATCGGATGGAATAAGTGTGATAATAATGATAGTCAGAGTGCACCCAGCCAGAAGGAAGTATTTTTTTTTGAAATGTTGCATATTTAAAAAAATGTGAATGTGTTGGAGATTGCGTGGGAAGTTTTAACGGAGTGGCGAGAAGTCCTAAACTGCATGTGGCTGGTGCTTAACGGCCGCGTATGACGTGCTCGCTATATGCTAGAAATCTAAAGAAAGAAATTAGTTCGCCTATTTCAAATAGGCATTGTTTAAAAAAAAAAATACTCAAGAAAAACAAACACCCGAATCTAGCAGAGGTGCACTAGATCAGTGCTTTTAAAGCGAACAAAAAATCACAAACAGTGGAGAAAATGAGTGTTTTCAGTGACTTCCAAAGAATGTGGGTGCAACGATTTCCGCAGAGCTCGTTGTCGGATGCGTGGGAGCAGGATGTTCGGGCAAGTCTCGAACGGCACAAGCAGAAGATCGCGGAGCTGTCGAAGGAGCTCGAACAGGAAACACTGTACGTCGAATACCTCGAGCGGCTGCTCGGAGACGTCGAGAAGTACCGGCAAGCCGGTGGCGATCCTTCCACACTTTTCGAAGCAAACTCGCCCGCTTCCGCTGCCAACATGCTCGGTGGAAGCGGAACTGGTCCTCGTGAGCTGTGCGGAACTAGAGAAGGCAGTATGGAAGACACGCGAAAGCCACCGGAAGAAGAAGTAAGTTCATACATGTTTAGTTTGATGTTTGACCCATTTTTTCCATTGGATTCATTTTTTCCGAGTTCCGAGATTGGCCGTTTTGAACGTTTTCAGTTTTTGTTTTATCGACGACAACATATAGGGGTAAATGGGTTTGATGCATCTCTCCAGTTTTATGTACCTATTTATGAAAATTAAATCGTACTATAAAAACAATTCCTCTTCTGACTACTTTCAACAAGAATCATTTGAATTATTTGTAACATGTATAAATGAATTAAAATATCAAAGGGAGAAATGATAAGCCTCACCTTTTCCTCAAGTATGTTAAACCCAGATTAGTGCCTATGTCGAGGGTTTAGAATTACATTTGACAAAGATGTGAAAATAGAACAGAAGGCTTATGCTTCTTTTTCTTCACCCGGTTAGAACAAGAGGCACTTTATGAAAGAGATAAATGAAACGGCAACACTCTACGGTGATCATAAAGCAATTCCACTGCGAGCGATAAACCACTGATACCATACAACTCACGAGATGCTACTGTTATCCATTAGGATGCATAGTTTCAGATTTTGTACAAATCAGCTTCAGCTATTGGAAGAGCTTGAAGCTTGAATCACGTACTAGTTTCACCCAGCTGTTGCATGAGTGCGTTATTGTTGGTAAAAGTGAGAGTGGCCGTGAACTGTGTTGCTAGTTCAGCTACTACCAATGGACGAATTTAACAAAAAGGAAAGTTTTTCGTCTGTGTTGCTGGAGTTGTATTTACGTGGAAAGATCGTTCATACACATGTTTTTATTGTTCTAGCGATCTGCCAAACAGATTGCGTGTGAGGAAAATTAGAATTAGGAAACAAATCCCGCTGGCTCGATCCAGATATTGGCTTTTTCCACAGCCTTTGTCTAAAAAGACGCAAGATGCTGTAAAAATATCTGAACATCACAGCCAAAATGACGTTACAGTCGAAAGGCTAAAACAGAGCTGGTATGCCTCTGAATAGGACGTAAGAGAACAAAAGTTCAACTTTGCCTAGGAGGATATACCCTTGCTGGCACAAACAGAAGAAGAAGAAGAAGAAGAATTTGGAAACGTTTGTGTGGTGTAAGTGATCTGTTCAATTATTCTACAGTTAATATCGCAATCGGAACACTGACATTACTAGAAGCGATTGGGAACTGCCATGCTCATGTTAATCCTTTTTCTTAAAGTAATAGGTGATATACGAACTGGTCGCGGAATGTTCTATAAAGTTGAGTCACCGCACACAGTTGCCACGCAAACATAGGTTTTAACTATTCCAGTTGTATGGATAATCAATGACAAAAGAGGCGCTTCCAGTTGCAGTTCCTAATCGTAGTATCGCAGATGAAACTAGACACATGCAGGTGAGCAATGCGGATCTAAGCGATGCTGTATTACCCGTTATAGCGATGCGGATGTAGTGTGGAATGTGGGACCATCATGCGTTCTATGAAACCCACTGTTTGGTGTGCTTGCGGTGCTTCGCCTTGTTTTATTCGTTGGTGCAGAAAATATGAGCTACCTGTACTGTGCATACTGCCTAAGTCCATTTTAATATTTACTGTTACCCTTTTCTCAGTCTCACTTATTCAACACAGACTGGAAAAAACAGACATGGGACATACGCCGACAGTCAGTGTTGTTGTTTGGTTTGTTAACAAAATCTCGTATGAAACAGCGTATACTATCGACCATTTTCTTCTGAACCGACTGGCTTCTGCAAACAGAGTTCGTAATAGTAATTACCACAATCGTTTCGTGTGCATCGTAAGACTCCACACAGCCATACTCTATTGAACACCAAGCCCGAACATTCAATTAGACTTGATCGTCCAAATAAATATTAAAAATAATTAACCAAAATCAAATAATTTCGCATGACATAGTATAAGCAAAAAGAATATGTCATATCATAAAACAACTAACATGAACTTACCGACTTGAAGAACCGATTGCTTGCATGCTTACTTCATGAGTACAGTACAACATCATTGTTACGCAGCGTGACGGAGACGGAAAGTGTTGTGTTGTGCATTTGCTAGTAGTAGCGTCAGCGACTGTAGTGTAAAGTAGCAATCCGTTTTCGTCAGGTTGGGAGCACGTTTGCTTCGGTTGTGAAAAGTTGCGAAAAAGATACTATCACTAGTATCGTAATGGTACACACCTTGCACACGTTGCGCCTAACAGCAAACTTCCTATTGATGACTCTGTTTACAACATCAAAAAATAGGAGAGAGATAGAGAGAGACTTTTCGATAGCAAACTAGATAAGAGGAAAACAAGAGATAGAGACGGCCAAGGCCTGGGAGTCAGAACGAGAGAAACGGAGACCACGAGCAAAGGAAAAGCAAACGTACACCCGCTCTGTGCCTCCGCTGTAATGTGGAGGTCAGTTGTATTTGAACTCCGTTACGGTCTGCCGGCGTTACTTAACATGTTTAGTTTGTGCCATTTGTGTTTTTTTTTAATCCCGTTGCGGTTGGTGTTGTTTAGCTATTATCAATTTTCGCAGTTCCTCCCCGTATCGGTTGACTATCGATGTTAAACATTCATTGTGTCATTAGTGTGCCTTGATATAACGTTGCTGGTTCTGATAGTATTCGCCATACAGAGTACAGTGCAAAAACTCAGCTGCTAGTTTGTACGTACGTGTCGGAAGGTGTGAATGCTGGTTGATTGCAGCAGCATTTCTTATTTTAAGTATATCACATAAAATTACATTCCAAAACAAACATCAGCACAGTTATAGATGCATGGCATAGTTTATTTAAAAAGTTCGCAGTCGCGCGATCGATTCTCCCTATTCTTATCGGTTTTATCGTACAATTTGCTTCTATTTTCCTCACCACCTCTCTTTCGATCCCTTCCCTTTCGCCCTCTTTCACTCTCTTTCGTCTTTCACTCACACACATCCGAATAGCAGGAATATTGTTGGTGTAATATTTATATTTGCACGGGTAATTGAGATTTAGATTTAGATAAGTAACTACGGGTTCTCTTGCAGTTTTTGGTTCATTTTTCTCGTGTCGGTGGTATGTACTAAGTCGTAAATAATTTTCAGAAGAAACAAAAAATCAGTAAAGTTTGGATCGGATGCTCTGTATGCTGATTTCACCATTTATTTCGTTGGTTTGTATCAGCTAGACTATGAGCCTCTCACAAATCAAATGGGGAAACCCTCCAGCTTACCTTCTGCTCAACAGACGATTACCTCCCCCACGTTGTACTTCCGCATTAGCTGCTATCAACATATCTATGCATGTGTTTGTATGTAGTTTTTTTTCGTTTTATGTTACCAACAGAAATCGGGCATCTCTCTTTTTCCAACACAACAGGAAGCCATGCACACACTCTCGTCTACTAGTTTTTTTGGCTCGTTAAATGGTGTTATAATGCTGCGCTGCTGGCCCATCTGAGTGCTGCATACTCGTTGTACAATTTTTCCCTGAACCCTACCCTGAATAGCACCTCCACCGAGAGACCGAAAAAAATATTCTGATTTAGTTGCTCTTTTGCTCGTTCAATGTAAATTTTGGACTAATGTAAATGTGCATTCCACAAATGAAATTGATAAACACACAAGTTAGTACACACTGCGGACCACCCTTTTGTTTGGAAGAATGCATCATCGCCCCTTTTTACAACCAGATATTTCTTGGTACGTGTGAATTGAGGCTTTTATTTAACGAATTTCATTTTTCACCAAATTTGTTTGAAGGCAATGACGAAACACAAATTTGTATGTTTGCAATTGTATGCTAAATCAATAGAGGATCAACTATAACATTTCTAAAACGAAATTCAATCCCGCACATTATCTTGTTCCTTCGCACCACAGTGATGATTTTGTAAGCTCCTGTGTTTATCAAACATAAAATAGTTTCTTTTCTTTCCATTGACATAAACTTGTCTTACACTACAAAAAAACCGCCAGGGTCGATTATTAAAAATTTGAAAACGGAAAACAATAATGTATCGGTATCCACCTCCTTACAAAGAGAACCCTATTCATATACGTTGTGTTGGAATAAAAAACAATAAAAAAAACAAGGTCAATCATACACATCACCCATCCAATGTATGTCTCTTACATACATCTCCCAGAAACGGATTAGATATTTATATAATCTGTTTCAATTCATTGTACAATGGTGGGATGCGCTATTGAGCAGAGATAGTGGTGGTTATCGCGGTAATGGTGTGCGTCGCAGAAACATGGCGTTCGCTGGGTGGAAGAGAACAATTGCAGCCAGTACAGTGTAGTTGCAATCGCATCCAAGCAAACGCACCCGGGTGAGCGAAGTCCCCGCGGTTATCTCTTTTGGTTTCACTCTCTCTTCTTATTTTTTCCTTATTCCCTCCCTTCCTCTCACTCTTTCCCTTTCGGAGCTAGATGTTTTTTATCAGTTCGAAAACTTTATCTCGCCAATTTGCGAATGAATCGCTGGCTGCGTGGTGGCCATTTGGCTGGACGTTTATAGTTGACATTCGATTGAGCTAAACAATCGCGGTGACATTAGGAAATAATTAGTGTACCAAATAAACAGCTAGCAGTGTGCTTTCCACAGCAGTGTGCCCTGTTACACCGTATTCCAAACTCCGATGCAACCCTTAAAGATACGGGTGTGTGATGAATAGAATCGTGGTTCATCGAACCGGTAATACTGTATTATCACCACCATAAACAAGAGTGAGTGAGTTTCGTGAAAAAGTGCGTAACTACCGCACAGTATTCCCGAAAGAAGTTTAAAAGTATTCAAGAGAAGAACCTAAAATCAGCAACGGTAGGAGGATAATATTTTACGAACAGGTGGTAGTGGTGGTGCGGGCCCACGAAATATGAAATCGAATCAAAAGGTGTCCGTATCGGATAAGATAAGGATCTGGAGCTCAAGGGTAAGTAGTGGCAAAGGAGGGCACGGAGGTTCGGATGTAACATGGAATATTTGTGTATTAATTTCAAATTGTTTAGTTTATGAGTATAAGTCGTAATCGCCGACGCGAGTTTGCTTTGGTGTAGCGATGGAGTCTGCAAGAATGTCTGAAAAAAAACATGTATGTTTAAAAAGAACCATGCAGCTTTAACACCTCACTTATGCATGGTGGTTCTTTATGCATGTTATTTTTTTTTTTCAGTAAACAATATCGGGAAAAACGTCTGAAACTTCCTACATTGATAAAAAAAATGTTAAATTGTTTTATTTCAATTCAATTGTCAATTGTTGGGCTGGTTAGTTTAGAAACAAGCACAGTATGTATATTGCTACTAGTTTAGTAGGCAGTTGTCATTGTTAGCCAAGAAAACAATTCCTGTAGGTTCTCAAGCCAGGTATTCCATTCGATATAGCTGCGGACGAAGCAGTCGAAATAAGCACCAAGATTTTGTTCATCACTTTCCTATCAGTTTGTAGTGGAATGGACGTCTCTAAACCATTACTTCCTGTCTATCAAGACCCAATCTCCATCGGTACTACCCCTTTATCAAAACCATATTGTTCAAAATCAATTACCCAGCTGCAACTTCCACATCTTTCGCGGTTCGCATTTTAAGTATCTGAACGCCCGACTGAGCCTCCTAGGGCAAGTAAAATGCGTTAAAAAGGTCGGTCGGTATGTAAGAAATAGCACATTTGATTACCAGGTAACGGCTGCTGATAAAGATGCAATAAGTCGTTTCATACAGACCATTACTCGCATGCATGCTTGTAGATATCTTTGTTTTTGCGGTCTTGATGATATCAAATGCATTCTGCATCTCCCGCTACTTCTCAATCAACGGTTCTTGACGTTGTGCAACCGGCTTGTTTAGTTCGTTCAATAATTCCAACTAAAATCCCTCAATTAATGTATCTAATGCTCACCGACGACCGCCTGGTAATCGAGTATCCTTCATTTCGGCACAATTGTGTATCGATATAGCATATAAGAGTAGTTTGTGTAATATGTCGAGCGAAGTGTGATACTCACTATTGTTATGTTCCCGCTATATGCTGCCTCATTCATCAGGCATACATCTTTACTTTTCATACACGTGTGGAGTCGCATTTAGGCGTGGCGCTGTTAGCGCAACACTCCATGTGTCGTTTGTTCGTGTTTGAAATTGTGCCAGAATCGTAGCAGCATCATCACCAACACAATCATCATCGTACATGGCGTGTCTAGCTAGCACAGAGCTTATAAAGTAAAGTTCGAAGAATCTGGTAGATCTCTCAGTTGGGTGTCGTATGGACAGTCGAGAACGAACAAGCTTTAAGAAGCGCTGACCTAGAACGTATACCTCCCCGCCACCGATAGAAGCAAATGGCATGATTCATCGACTGAGGGAGGCGTTATTGTGTGCATGCGATTTGGTGACTACGCTGTGCGTTGTTGGGTCTAGGGACACTGGGTGACGAGGGGAGGGGAGCCAGGTTGTTCGAGGGGTCATAGGCAATTATTACCGTCGCGACTCCCTTTTGTTGTGGGTAAAGAATTGATTGACGTTTGCAATGGCTTGTGCGGCGAAATTCATCCGCATAATGTTTGGGCTACACGGTAGATTTGACCGAACCGGATACATGATTTAAGTAAAGTACTGATCGGAGCGTAACGTAACGAGTACCGGTGACGCAGTTATTTACGTAGCTGCCAACATCACTCTTCACCCCGTGCCTTCGACTTCCTTTCCGATTTCCGGTGGATTCACAGGTGTGGAAAAACACGTCTTATGCTTGACAACAGATAAGATAAGCAGTCTTTGCATGCCTAAGACTTGGTACTTGGCGCGCTATACGTATCATAGTATTTTTCCTCTGCCATGCTACCGAATACTCGAGGCTGGAAAAAACAAAACACCTTCCAGAAAACTACAGTCGACCAGTTGTAATCATTTTTTCTACATTCGACGCTTGAAACTGTCTACATAGAAATGCTGTGAATGCACCTTCAAAGCATCCAATGAGTACTTTTCAGATGATGAAATGGAATTGTAGAAATTAGTAATCACGAAATGAAAAACTTGATTCAACTGTTTTTTCGCATATTCCTTAGAATCAAATCATCAAGGCTGCTCCGAGTAACCAAGCAGCTGGGGACACACCAATGAGTTCGTTACGCGACGCGGCAGAAGGACCCATCCCCAGCAGCACCACCGTCGAGGTTGAGCCGGTCGTTCAGCTGCGAACACGGGACGTGCCGCAGAACTGCAACAGTCCGCTGAATCAATGCATCAACGAGCTCACCTCGAACCTGCACAGCCGTCGTTGTGTCAGTGAATTGTTGGCGGCCAGTTCCACCACTTCTACTATCAACGACAGCCAGTCGACAGATGCACAATCAACAGCGGCAAGTGGTCATACTAACGGCAATCAACAGCAATCAACTGCCGACAATGGCAACAACAACGGCCCCAGTGGTACTGGTGGGCTTGCCGCACTGGAGGAGGCTCCGGAAGGCTCGCGAGGTGTCGCCAGGATACGCAGTGCTAGTCAGAGTGATGTGCAGCAGCAGCTGCTGCTGTCCACGCCAAGTCACTTTGTGACCGTAATCGAAGTGAAGGAATCGAAAAGTAGTAACGGTAGTGGGGGTACAAGGTGTGTTAGTGACAACAGTGTCGTCCCTGACGGGGACGCCGGAACCTGCGCCGCGGGCAGCATAGGTGACGGCGTCGAGGACAACCACGATGCTTTAGCCGGGTCGAAGGCGGCACCGGCACACACTGTGGAGCTTCCAGCAAGCAAAACAAATAACTACGAAAATGTGCTCATCAACACCGGCAGCATGAGTGGCGGAAATCGCTTCGGTGGCAGCATGGAAAACCTTGTTGCAGGAGACTATCATCTTCATCACGCCTCGGGAGGCGGTTCCAACAGCCACAGCAACAATAGCAATAGTTACAACAGTACCTTCCTCGACTCAAAGCATCCGAAACCTCCGGACCGCAGCGGTGAAGTAGCGGGAGCCACCTTCATTGGTGGTACTTCCATATCCGAACGAACCTCACAGCTACTGGCAACCTCCGAGATAAAAAAGAAGGTTCCTCCGCGGTAAGTGGAATTCGAACCCCTTGGTATATATATATATATATATATTATATAGTAGTCAGTAGAATGTTGACTGGTTGACCCCTTTGAGGCTCATGCAAGCACTATTACCTAATAGTTTCTAAATTAGACAATAAACACAAAACCGTGACGGTGCAGGGTTACGTTTCATACGCCAACGTAAGATCATCATCGATTGTTTCATGAGTCTGTGTTTTGATCTGTTTGACCCGTGCGATCGTAACTGCTCGGCATGGGGCATGAATGACAACTCTGGGTGCCTTCAGTGGATGCCTCCAGCCTATGTAGCCAGGGGCACAGGCAGAATACCACCATGGTGAGCAGCAAAAAACTATCGTCAGAGTGTTTCAGTGCGTGAACTCTAGGGGATATTATTAGTACATGATTACAGGATTGATATTACATCTTCCTACAGTGAAACGCTGACGATCTAGAGAGTTCCTCATCTCTCTAGAGTAGAGAAAGAGAAAGCTAGAGCGATAAAAAAGAGAGAAAAGGAGAGAGGGAGTGAGAAGAAGAAGCCTTTGCAGAGCTGCTTGATATTGTTAAAGATTTCTTTTCTACCGTTATAATTCGCCTCACTAGTGATTTATCTCTCTGGTTAGGAGTCTGGTGGAGTTCCCTTCTTTTTCACCATTAATAGATTGCACAATCATTAGCGTTGGTGATACTAAATAAGACATAGAATGGAGAAAGCTGTACACTTTTTTAACTCGCCGATAGATTCCAACCGTTCATGTTCTGTGATACAGGCTGGGACAGGGAAAAGGGGGCCTTCTATCATCTGCAATTGATAAAGAGGAAAGTATCGGTCGGAAGGCAGCAATGGTTGCAGATCAAACACTATCCTTTATTTTTTATCATCCCAAATGTATTCTTCCCGTTACGCAATATCCCCGACTTATCAAATCCTCAACACTACGAACATATTCGACATAATAATTGCAGACGTGCTTTGGGAAGGGATTTTGATGCAGCACAACCTGAGTAACACAAAATGAATCGAACCTGAGTGTTAATAGAATAACGTAAAAAATGAAACAGGATAACTTTTCATTACTGACAGATCCCACGAGTTGGGGGACCTGATTATCTGGAGATGACACAACTTTTCGTGTGACTGAATGCCCCACGGCACGTTCGATGGACTTCTTTGGCAATTCCAGTCAGATGATTGCGTCAGACTAGTGCATCTTCGTTGCTAGTCGTTACAGCGTAAGGCACTTTCGAGCAGTCTGTACTTGAGACGACTGCTAGTGTTGTGTCCTAGATATGGTGTGGAATAGCCGGCACCTAGTTCGCCGTTCTTGCTATTAAAACCCACAGGGTTTCAACCAAACCTTTTTCCCTCCTGGGCTCAATGGTTGTCGTACCGCAAACTGTCTCCTGTTTACGCTGGCATCCATACGCAGTCTTAACCCCTCTGGTAAAACGTGGTAGAGTGTGCTGCTCCATGGAAGGCACCAGGCAACCAGACACAACCACGCTCATCTCACCTGCGTTAGCCCGTCGTTTGCCGATTGCTTTTGCCAACTATACGTTCTGGTTGACTGGTGCTCAGCTTAGCGCCAATGTGGTGGCATTAGGCAGAATGCAAGTTAATGTGCCTGGCGCTTAAACCGTGTAACTTTCTCATGCCCAACGTGCCGTGACTGGCGTGTTCACGGAGTGTTTAAAGAGACAACAACATAAAAGCAACCTGAAGGCTATCAGCTGCTGCCTTGCTGCCACTGAGGACAGAAAAAGAAAACAACAAACTATTTCAATCTCATTTGTTCGACTATTTCTTCTGGAATCTTAGGGCAGAGGAGAATTTGTGAAAGGCGCGTCTTTCATTCAACTAGCGGGTCCGATCGCGACAGGGCTCGACAAAACACATATGTTTCGACAAGTGTTCAGTTGTAATCAAGTCCGAGAACTTAAGTCGACGTATACTGCAACATCCCAAACTCCAAAAATCGTTGAGGGATACACGGAGACGAGCATCGTCAGTGCGTCAGAAACGCCATGATACCGTAACAGGTTTTCGTGGCCCAAATGTATTGCATGATGTGGAACAGGACCGGCGAGAATTGCAGTAACATGTTCACACCCTCGGTAATTTTAAGACAGCATACAGGTATGTCCTTGGCTGTGTCACCCTGGGAAACTGCTCGTAGAATTCGCCTCAACGGACGGTCCTGTTTTCTTTTCGCATGTAGGATGTCTGCGGAACACAATCCTATCTTAAAGCCGGCAAATCCGCCGAAATGTGGCCCTTAAACTTGGTGTGTAAGCAATGGTGCTGTACTAAAGTCTACTGCCAGCGGGACATGTAATGCAAGATGCGCTAAGACACCGTGTTCCCTTAGCAGGTGTTCGGCTTATTTCTTATGTTTTTCCTTGGATTCAGTAGTGTTGGTGACGGGCAGATGAGAGCATACTTTCATAATTTTTTTCCTTTCTCTTTATCTTTCTCCGTCCCTTCCTTTATTATTCTCTCTCTCTCTCTCTCTCTCTCTCTCTCTCTCTCTCTCTCTCTCTTTCGCTCCGCGGGTTTCTCACGCATTCTCTTTTTGCTAACCGCTTTCAACCACAGTTCTTCGTTTGCGATGCAATGACCTCTTTCCCGTTTTTTACCCTGTCAGAAGCTGGTACCGAAGTAGGCCAACGGAACGGCGTTTATCGTTTTAATTTTTCTTCGATTTTCCTCGGCCGAACTGCTTTGGCCCCCATATCATGCACCCGGTTGACCGGTTTAATAAGACAGAAGGGTACATTGCGGGAAACTGTGTGCTGAGTTTGGCGAGGTGTTGTGTGTTGTGAGATGTTTCGGAAATGCGGGCGAAAGCGTAACGATTCAATCCGAGCTCTTTAAGGGCGCCCATCGAGACTTTCGATCAGCCAGGGACGATCGCTCAAAAGGGGCGTAGAACAGTACCAGTATAAAACTGACAGTACTCGGTATTCTTATGCAAATGCACGCTCAGTTAACACATATTTGCAATTGTTGTAGCGCGTCATCTAATTTGGGATCCAGAATCAGCTCGAAGAGCTTCTAGATGGCTTCTTGTTCCCTCCCGTTCCCTCTTTGTCTATCGCTTCCGGACAATCTGTCCCATATTAAAATGGCCTGTCTAATAATACAAAATACTGAAGGCAGTTCGGCTCTTCCACCTCGAAGTTGGTTTAGGAAGAGGTATTTGATTTTCATGGCAAAGTATAGCAGCGTACATGTGGAGGAGCACCCACGATGTTCTTCTTCTTTATCCTCTTTTTTGCATCCATCTTTCGTTAAAAATCGCTCTCTCTTTTGATATAGATTCACCTTGATTCGCTTTCGGTGGGGGTGCACAAAGAAAGCGTGAGGAAATGAAATTGTTTCTATGTACACTTACCGAAGAACTTGACGCACCCAACCGTTGGTCTTGAACCGGTAGTAGCCAACGTGTGCTTTGGCCTAGTGTTCTCATTTTCGCCAGCCTGCCCCACCGGCCACGCCACTGCCCGCCCTTCTTCTCACCTCCTAGCTCGCCACTCTCATCGCCTCCGTGTATGCGCCGGCGTAAGCACCGGCAACCCTATGGCATTGGGGCACGTGCAATGGCTAATTGGTTGCCTCTTATGCCTCTCTTCTTGGGAAGACTCCGGGCTGGGTGAAGATGATGGCCTGGCAAAAATTGAATTACGTTTATAATTTATGGAACCAGTTCCAATAAGAAAATGTACTCCCGAATGCACTCACTTTCCCATGACATTAGCCCAAAAATTTCAATCCCCCAATTTCAGCTCAGATGTTTGGGTGGTTTCATTAGCCAGTAATAGTAATATAAGGACATGTACAGCATAAGTGCCCTATACAAACAAAAACACAAACATGGTTATTTAACTCAGAATTGAACAATCAATTTTTTAGCCCGAGTCACGTCTTCGTGAATGTTTCAACAATAGCTTAATGTATTGTACAATAGTAGGGAAAAGTTATCAAGTATAATACATACATGGTGCAGGGACGTTGTGAAACCCCATTAAGAAGTGCTGACCAGCAGATAAAAAACGTAGTGTAACCAAACGTTGCACTAATCAACCATCGTCACGTTTAAATAAAACAGTTTTATAAATCTCATTTTTTTTATTTCGGAACATCGCGTGGAAAACCGTAAACGATATTCTTGGCGAATATGTGGAATTGATGGCTTCGGTGTCCCTAGAGTAAAAAACTGTTGCAATGAAGGCGTAGACGGAGGAAACGCTTCGAAACTTGTTGATGTTTCTCTCTCAATTTTCTTTATTTTTCCTCATTCCCGCCCTTTGTTTTGTTCCAAATTAGTTACCAATTGGAGCAAAACGTAAACGCATTTGAAGGCCGTAACGAAGCACTTTTCGCAGCTGAAGATTACCGTAGCTTTTCGCAGATTATTAAGGGCGTGAAGGGGAGTTGTTTGATGGGTAAAGAAAAACAACATAAATTTAGTACCTTCGCTTCATAAGTCATGAGTCAGACAGACTGTTGTGTATTCGATTCGGAAGAACGCTAGTTGGCAACAGATTGGAAGAAGTTGTTGGTTAAATTTTACAATTATGTTCACACTTGTTACAAACCTGTGTGCAACCTCAGCTGATTTTAACCAAAAACCAAGTGTCCTCTGCCTGTTCCGAAAGTTGTAGTAATGAGTTCCGCTTTTTTATCGTAGCCCACCACCCAAGTACATGCGCCGGGCAGCCCCGGTCGAACCACCGACCGTGCCGATGCTCGCCATGCAGAACCTACGCAGCAAAGACGGCGTGTCGCTCGGAAGGGAAAGCTATTCGTCCGAACCGTCTGGCGTCCCGGACAGCGCAGTGGCATGTGCGGGAAGCTCGAGTAGTTCGTTGGAGCGCAACTTGAAGCCCTCGGAAATCTACCGGCAGAAATCATCGGATTCCCTGGACGTGAAACTTGCTGCAACTCATAGCCACGGTGTGGAGTTCAGCAAGATTCCGCTGAAGTCGGACAGCCTGAAGTCGAAAGCGTCCAGCCCGGACAGCCCGACTGGTTCACTCGGAAAAATGACTGAGGCATCGCCAACAGGTAGTCTTGGAAAGCTACCGACCGCGACGAGCGGAAGTGGTGGAGGAAGCTGCAGCGACAGTCTCACCGGAAGTCTCGATAAGACTGGTACTCAGCATCAACAACTCCCGTACTGTCAGCACGACCATCATCAGCATGTCGGTTCGAAGGAATCGCTCGTTTCGACTGGAGCAGGCGCCGGGGGTGGCGGTGATGGCTGTGGACCCGGGACGATCGGTAACACCGACGTCTCCTCGGGGGGCATTGCGACCATATCCGAACGAGTAAGCTTCAACAACACGGAGTGTGTTTTCAAACTAAACCTATGAAATGGTTTTATTTTTAGATTAAAAGCTACGAATCGATTTCGTCGCTCAGCTCGGACAGTATGCGCGTGGGTGCTGGTGGTGGAAGTGGTACTGGGTACGGCAGTAGCGGCAGTCAGCTGCCGCAACCGCGTGATCGGGAGCGGGAACAGGAGCACTACTACGACACGGTGCCGCTGGATAACGGTGACGGCGACTACGTGTACATTCAGCCAGGCGGCGTCGGCACCGGCACAACCGGCTCGAGTTCGAGCCGGGACGACATTTCGGCAGTCGAGAACGCCAGTACCATGTTGATGCCGTCGAACCCGAAGAGCCACAACAGCAGTCAGACCAGCGTACAGCTGGAACCAGAATCTCCCGGCCGTAGCAGTAACTACGTCAACATAGAGTACTTCATCCAGTAAGAGCTTCCGATTCGGGGTCAATCCCGACAACGGTTTTTTGTACAATAACATAAAAACTCACCATGTCTTTGATCAAATGTGTCTTTCGCTCCGCTAGCTCCAGTCAGCACCACGAAAACCGCAGCAGTTCACTCGACAGCGACGGCGAGGGAGATGGCGGGCCGCCGGTGTTAATGCGGGCCATCTCCACCGACACATCTGCTGGTGCCGATGCACCCGGTCTAGCAAGCGGGCGGTTCCAGAAGATATCGGTTCGTGCACTTTAGCACATCAGTTGCGTGTTCGTGTCCATTAGGGGGTTTTATCTAATCAAGTGTCGTACATTTTATACCGCAGAACCCGAACCGGAACACAATCATCCGGCACATCGTTACTAGCATCATAACGAGTGAGACACTTTACGTCGAGTGTCTAAACAAGATGAAGCAGTACATGAAGGCGATCCGGGCGACGCTAACCACTTCGCAACCTGTGATATCAGAAGAGGAGTTTCAAACGATCTTCTTCAAGATCGAGGACCTGCACGAGGTGCACAGCGAATTTCTGGCAGAACTGCAAACCCGGCTGGCTGCGCCGGATGAACCGCTTGCCCCAGAGGGGCTGTGCGTCGGCGAACCGTTCCGCAGGTTGGCCGCGCAGATCCACCTATACGGTGCATTTTTGCACAACTATGGGCGGGCGATCGACACAGTCAAGATGTGCAGCACCAACAGTCAGCAGTTCAAGGAGATTGTTTCAAACATCGTGTTTAAGAACCAAAACGAGCAGAAGCTCTCGCTTGAGGAGTTGCTACACAAGCCAGTCGCGCGCGTGCAAAAGAATGCGCTTGTGCTTGAGGATCTGCTTAACCAGACGCCCGAGCAACACCCGGACTATCACCCGCTGCGCCAGGCGTCCAAGACGATACGTAACTTCCTGTCGGAGTTTAATGTCGTGCAGACACGATCCATGTTTCCGGTAAGTCTGTTTGTAAGCTATCGGTGGGCATCCTCGGATTGGGTTTTTAATTCTGTCTTTTTTTTTTCAGAGCGAAGACAAGGCCCTCCGACGACTGGTGAAGAACTCGTTCATTGTCGAACTAGCGGACGGTCACCGCAAGCTGCGCCATCTTTTCCTCTTCAACGATGTGATCGCATGCGCCAAATACAAGGCTGTCGGCCGTGGTGGCGGCGAGCGAAACGGGTTCGAGTTCGAACTGAAATGGTTTATCCCGCTGCGTGACATCTTGATCTGCGAGGAGTCAGTAAACGATCCAAAAGAGACAAGCCCGATCAATATCGTGCACCTAAAATCGCAGGCGTGCACCGTGCGCGACCAAATTCTACTAGACGAGAAAGACCGACCGGGCGGCTCAAGCCGGGCTGGCGACAAGCACCGAAAGAAGCTAGCCTACCTCGAGGCGCAGCTAGTACTGGCATCGCCTAACTTGGTGTTCAAGATCGGCAACAAAGCAACCGGCAAGACACTGACGTTCTTCCTTAGTTCTGACTTCGAGCGTACGCAGTGGATTGAGTCGATTCTGTCGCTACAGGTAGGCTCCCAAGTATGGAAGCCAGGGAAATCTATCACACTTAATGTTTTATTCCTGTTTTTTTTTTCAATCATAGCAATCGTGCAACCTACCCGGTCACATACCTGTGCAGATCTACGATCTGCAGGCGTGGATCACCGCTTGCCAGGCGTTGATTAAAACCGAGATGGGTTCCTATCTGATGCGAAACGCGCGTGACGAGAGCCTGCTTGTAGGTGATCTGCACCTCACCATCCAGGGCCTGAGCGGGTTCGAGCAGCCATGTGACCTGTTCGTGTGCGTAGAGATCGACTCGTATGGACACTACTTCCGCAAGGCGAAGACGAAACTCGTGTGCCGTAGCGCAACACCGCAGTGGAACGAGTCGTTCGTGTTGGAGCTCGAGGGTAGCCAGAACCTACGCATCCTTTTGTATCAGGACGATATCCAGCGGCCGATTTTACGGGCGAAGCACATTCTCAAGGTAGGTATTTTGTAGTTTTCCGAATTCTTACCCCGTTTCTAATTTCTGGTTCATGTTATAGTTGAGCCGTAGCTGGCTGCAGGAGACCTCCACCAGAAAAGTTCTGAAGTTATCGGAGACGCTCGGTATCAGCACGGTTATTCGGTTTGTGCCAGGTGAGGTGACACTACGCCGAGTGCCCACCTCCAAGCCGGGTGCCTTATTCGGTGCTAAGCTGCAGCAGGTGATAAAGTAAGTAGCAGTTCTGTTGCCCGTAGCCTGCCTGTAGTAGCTATCCGCTAATTTTCCGCCGGATTCCATTTAAGGCGCGAAAAGCGAGACATTCCGTTCATCGTGAGTGCGTGCGTGCGCGAAGTCGAGCGTCGCGGTATGACCGAAGTGGGGATCTATCGTGTATCGGGATCGGCGTCCGATGTAGCGAAGCTGAAGAAGTCGTTCGAAACAAACGCGTACGAGGCAGAGCAGCTACTGAAGGAGGTCGACATCCACTCGGTCACCGGCATCCTGAAGTCGTACCTGCGCGATCTACCCGAGGCCCTGTTCACAGACCAGTATTATCCGAAGTTCTTCGAGGTGTTCAACCGCCATTCGAATCTGAGCGAGTCGACGCGTATTCAAGAACTGCAGCGCATCTTTGTCGAGGTGCCCCTGCCGAACAAGGCCACTATCAATCTGCTTCTAGATCACTTGATGCGGTAGGAAGACAACTCACTCACTACACAAAACGCATAATTTCGGACGGACAATAATTTTCACTCTGCTTCTCTTTCCATACAGCGTTCACCAACAGGAGTTAGAGAACAAAATGTCGCTGCACAATCTAGCAATGGTGTTCGGACCGACGCTGCTACGGCCCGGCCCGACTGCAACCAAGCAGAAAGACCTGCTCGAATCAAGCACGGCCGACGTAATGACGCAGGCCGGCATCCTGTACAGCTTCTTGCAGGCCCGACTGAAGTAGACTATCTAATATAGAATCTGCATGATTACCGTAGGAAGATCAATGGAACGAAGCAAACGGCTTGCGGTTTGAACTGATTTTTCTAAACGGCATGCGTTCAAAACTGTCAGCCACCACCAACCCCACTTTAGACCGTACTCTAATGAACTTCTAAGAGCCCTATTACTCTCGCCAGTTTTTGTGCATATCGTTCCCCTGCACTCTTTCTTAACCTTGCATCACGAACGCATATACGTCAGTATTCCACACTATCTCTTTTCCTGTATCTATCTATCGGCTATCTCTCTTTTCATACTGTCGAAGATCACTTCGATATTGATGTACGTGAAATTGTACATTCGAGTAACGTTCCACGATCTATTACGGCACAGTGTATCAGATTGCTTTCTCGATCAGATTTAAGAAGAAAGGATGGAGCTCTGTCGCAGGTACCGACGACAAAGAGCGGAAAAGCAGCTATATGATCGCCCTAGTTGCTTTTCTTTATTGGCAGCCTAGCATGTTTTCGAGTGGGATTGGGTAGAGCACGCAATGAGTGTTCCGTTCAGCTGGAATTGTTTTATTTTTCACACAGCGCGATCGTGAAGTGAGAGTATAGGGTTCGAAAAGGTAGTCCTGGGTAGGTGTGCTGGAAGGGAAACGGAGTGCGTGCGTTTCGCAGGGGCCATACGATACATCATAG
Organism: Anopheles plumbeus; assembly: GCA_034621735.1. NCBI lineage: Eukaryota > Metazoa > Arthropoda > Insecta > Diptera > Culicidae > Anopheles > Anopheles plumbeus. The sequence goes on along the minus strand of JAOEFI010000001.1, from coordinate 6,669,349 downwards.
CAGTGGTGTATGGTGTTTGTGTACTTTTATAGAACTAAATGACTTTGCTTCAAACCGCTTCGAACCTACTGTAACTGAAATTGTTGAAGAGGCAATTAATTGTTTTTGGTGTTTTACCATCTGACCACACTGTTAGTTGTTTTAGGTTCCATAGTTTCCATTTCTCGGAATACGTTAACCGTTTTAGCTGGAACTAATGTGACTTTTTATCTGCTAATACCAAGCACACAAACACCACAACTTGCATTGTACGTGCATTGGAACCCCTGCAATGAAGCGGAATGTTTGTCGAGGAAGATTCTTTCAATGATGAATACTGTTTGCAATTATTCCCCACTGTTAAAAGTATTAGACGGAACTATCAAGTAGTATTAAAACCAATTCTAAGGACGGACAATTCGAAAGCCCCTGCCAAAGAAAAACCGGATGTCATATTTGGTGGAACATACTTTTCCTCCTTTTCAACGTTTAGATAATCATCAGAAGGGGCAACCGATGGAAAATGAGAGCAATTGAAACACATAAAAAAGATGTAGTGCGCGACTGAGGAAGGAGAACGATAAAAGTTTGAGTTTGAATAGCAGAAAGAGGAAGAAAGAGAGAGAGAAAGAGAGAGAGAGAGAGAGAGAGAGAGAGAGAGCAGTTGTAGTGTTACAAAAGAAGCTATACGTTTTAAGAACGTATTGAGTAAAAAAGAAAAAAGCAATGTAATCCTAAAACAATTATGGCATCTATCTATACATTAATATATTCCTAAAACCATTGATACATTGATAAAAAGAAAAGCAGTCAAAACGAGGATGCTAGCCTTGACGATAGATAAGATATGATAAAAAATAAATCAATACATTAGGATGAAATAAGAATGAGGATTTACAGGCCTTCGACTGCTAGGGAAAAAATTACTAGATTCGTAGGACAGAGACAACCTAACGCGTATGAACACTCAAACACCCCCACACTGGAAAAAGGGAATAGAGCCACCAAGTACCAGATCAGTGAAAGTGAAGAGCTCCAATCTTGCTCTATTCCTATCTGTCGGAAAAATATAGGAGCTCCTAATATACGTACGATTTAGAAATTTTTTTATAGCATGTTTTGATACAGACTTCTTGACGACGGGGAGACAAGGTATGTGCAAATAGGAGAGTTAGGGTAAAAGGAAAGCCAATAAGCAGTGCAAAACATGCATAAAAGGTGCGTTTCCTGTCTCTTCATACTGGGAAGGGAAGATGAAAGAAATGCTGAATACCAGAGCATGCAAAGATAAAAATTATCGAAACCCCGTTAAAAATGATAACGCGATTGGATAAAAGGATTACGGTAAGGATAATACTATGAATATAAATATATATAATGCAGTTTATACATTAGTTTCTTATATAGCTTTATGATAAATTTATGATATGAATGAAACATTATTTTCCTCCCACCCCTTTTTTGACAAGCCCACCATTTACGTCTAACACACGCGAGAGTAAAAACATTTCCTTCTGCCTCCTCCTTCGTCTTCCTTCAGCACCCCACCTATCCTTCTATATTCTGCAATGAACGCTTTCTCAATATTGCCAATTTTTTCCGGATCCATAATACAAAGTATGGAGCGCGTGTCTGGAGGAACACAGAAATAAAGGTATGAAGAAGAATCTAAATCAATCCTATGACCGCAACAGAAAAAGGGTGTTTGTAGGCACAACCAGTATGGAAAGAGGAAATGAGAAAGAAGATGATCTGCAAAAATAATATCCAACAGTCAAATTTCTTCCAGTCGCTCACGTTTCGCCTGTTTTTCGGAAAGAAACCTCATTACCAAGCTGTTTTGTTCTGATTGTTTTTATTTTAGTTCATTTTTAGTTTTTTGAACCACATCATACAACTGTATTTTGTTATTTGGCACAAGAAATCATTCACTATCGATTATGTCTAGCAGCTATCATCATGTTCGTCTTTACAAACTGGGTTCGTATTACACAGGACGATTGAATACGGTCTGTTGTACGCACCACACATTGGGAATCAATTTCAAAAATTTCTTTGAAATGTACTCAAAAATGTTTGAGTTAATTTATTTTGGGTAATTGATTCGAATTGATATCACAAGTGTGTGCGACCATTTTTCGCTATTTTCTGGTTGATGAATACCTATGGTGATTTAGATATTTCCTATTTTGAATAAAAATGTCTTCGATGATGCGATCCTTCCAGTTTTTTTTCTCGTTCGTTCGTTCGATGATTCAGTGCCCTATGCAGGGGTAAACTATGTTTGCGAGACATGTATGTTCGTAACCTACAAGTTGGACTCAAGCGGCTTCCGTTTCCGAGCACGTTTCGCGGCTGTCGGAACCGGAAGCACGTACCGGCAAGTTAAGATGATGCGGATGAAGGAAGCGATAGTGATATCGGAAAAAATATTTAAAATAAAACATTAATATTGTATCATCAATACCCAAACATACATTATTACATAACGTACACGTACGAAGCACACGAAAACCAAACAGTTTGGCAAGCGATTACAGGATCGGGACTTATTAGCATTGTAAACATTTTAACGCAAACAAAGTTGACTGTCGTGATGAGGAAAAATTAAATAGTGTCACACAAATTTGCACAATTTAAATCCCCCTTGAAGCTGTTAAAATGTCGAAATGTGGTGTCAAGCAATGGCGAATGGTTACCAAAAGATAGATCAGATCAGTTGATATTAGACAGTAATGAAACAAAAATCTGGAGAGGGATCCTGTGGGTGATGTGGTACCTTTTTAGAGGTTATGAGGAAATAAGAATAAATTATATTATATACATAAACGTTTTTTTCCTACGCGACGTTTAACGGGACAAATCTTGGGAAATTCTATATGTTTGTAACAAGACTCCCTCTATCTCTAGCAGCTTATAGTTTATATAGTTAGCATTTCAATAAGAAATTCGGTACGATACAATTGCCACTAGCCATATTCTGCCTACCGTAGATTCCATTTTCACGTGTTGCTTGCTCTATTGTCTGGTTTAGTATAATTTATATTACCCTAATTATCATTCTACTGCATATCATATATACATTTATGTTTATGGAAAACGTCAACATTTAACATCAACAGGTGCATTGTTCGGTGTTAAATATTGGATCCGGTTGGAGGTTAGAGTGCGTCCTCTGTTGAGAGAGGAAAGAGTGCCACTTCGCACGGATGTTGCTGTTGTTGTTCCTGCATTGGTTTGCCCACGGGACGGACCGCGTTCCACTTGCATAGATCAGCAAGCACCGGTACGCCGAGAGCCGAGTGCATCGCCTCAAACGAAAACGATGTGACGGTGCTGCGCTCTACCGAACGCAGCTCTCCAATACCGTCCACATGGTCGACGCTTCGCAAAGCCGCCGATGTTCCACCGCCAACATCGTCATTTTGTTGGATGCCCGGGGTCACGACTATCCGGAAGTTGGTCGTCTCGTCCACGTTAAGCTTATAGGTTGCTCTCTCGGAAGTCATTGATTCTACTTCAGGAACGGGATCTGTCGGTGCTGTTTTTTCTGGAACCATCGTTGGAAGACGGGTATTGGTGGTAGCGGAAGAATGCACTTCTTCGGCCGGTAGTGGTGGTGCCGGAGCTTTTCTACCAGCGCGGAGTGGCACTGGTGTCACGATACCGGTGCTATCTACATTGGGTAAGTAGTATCAAACAAGGGAGTGGTCGTTCAAACGAATTCGTTCAATTCTTTAGTTCTTATTAGTTCTGGAACTGACGAAAGGATTATGGGGACGTTCGGTCGCTTAACAAACACTCCTCGCCTGGTTACGGCAGTTGGAGCGAATTAGCAGAACGCATGGGGTACAAAAGGGAAAAATTCAGCAGTGCATTAGATTCAAAAAGTAGTAGTGTACGTTGGTATGAGCATGTATATGATAGATGTATCTGGTTTGACGGACGGGCGATGAAGCTTGCTCGATGTTTGATGATGAATCCAATGAAATCGATTAGTTTGACAAGCTGGGGATATTTTCTTTTGTTCACATTAAAATGCAAACAAATAGCAACAAACCAGGTACAATATGATCTTCAGAAGAACGCACACATATGCGGTTAATAGGAAATTATACGTAATTAGTCAAGCGACGCGAACATGCTCCTTATTGCCACCCGGTACGATGAACGTATGATGAAGCAATTGCATCCAAGGGGCGGGAATTATTATTCATATTCAAATAAATTGCATAACATAGAAAAAATTAGGAGGCTCACTGTGCCGAACATTTAAAAGGTTTCGACCAAAAACCAACCCATCAATCTACGCCATGCCATAGTATGAAGATATTTTTCGCAGGAAATGCTTGGTCGGTTGATTGGTTTCGCAAAGAAAGAAGCGAGAGAAAACTTGTGTACCTGCGTTCGAGACGTACTCAACGGAAAGCGGTTTGTTGAATGGATTTTGTCGCCTAGGCGGTGCTTTTGGTGGGGCGTGCAGCTGCGTGCTATCGGGTGTTTGTTCCTTGCACTGATTCTCGATTTCGTCCAGCTGGCGCTGCAACTCGGCCACCATGAGTTTCATGTAATCGTAGCCCGCGCATGTTAGCGCCTTCATCCACTGTTCCATGTTCGACTGCGATTCCGTGCTAAGGTAATATGTGCGATTATTGGGGCCGTGAAAAATTATCTGAAAGCAATATTGTTCTCCCTCTTCGGCTAGCTCTGCGTGAACGGTGAAGAGAAACAAATGAGTTAAAACCGATTCGTATATAATGCTGATCATCGCACTCACCCACGGTACAACCTTCGAGGATGATCATGCCGAGCGGTTCCTTATCGCCCCGCTTTTCGAAGTAAAACAACAAATTGCCCTTTAGCACAAACCAACGCCGCTGCCAGCTTTTGTTTAGCTCACCCCGCTTATTAAGCCAACCCTCCAAATCGACAGGCGGCGTGGTGGCGAACATACAAAGGTTTTTCTCATTAATTTTCATCTCAGGTTTTCGTAGGTTTAAAAAACACTGAAATCGAAAAAAACGGCAAACTGTATAAACGGAATATAGATGGTTACTTCTTGCGTGTCGATTGCATTCTAGCATTCACTCACCACCGCCTGCTCATTAGCGGCTAGACGGTCCCGGCTGCTGTTCTGTTTTGCTAAAGGCTTGTCTTCCGTTTCCTACTGACTCTTGCTAGACCATTCTTTACCAAGGATCTATTTCTATCGATCCTTTTGTGGACTAACCGAGGATGGATACTACATATTGCAAGAGAACGCGTACGGTGCACGGTAGAGCTGTAGAAACTGACAATATAATGGCTATTTTTTACCAAACACGGCCGACAGTACTCGTGATTGTCGTGTTCTTTAGTTATATGTTCGATTAGGTGCAGATAGGAATTTCTCACTGCTAATATGACAGCATTGAAAACAAATGGCTGCGACAGTTGGGCTTGGCTCGGTAATGTTAGGCTGACGTGCCACGATAGCAGTATCGTCCAGCCATGTTTACAAACTCACCGGTATTTCCACTGGTTAATATAATATCATCCGTTCCACCTTGATTAGAACATGAATCACTCTAAAAAAAATTTTAAGTCCTAATCGATAAATGTTTCATAAATATAGGGGAGAAACATAATTTCGAATAACAGAAATAAACTGGACTAACAAAGTTCATGTCATGTCACGAGCGCAATAGAAATGATTGTGCTACTTACTGTTTTGTCATCAGGTCTTTGATACTTGGTAAAATCAGATCGCGTTTCCGCGTTGATTTTCCGCTATTTAAGCGCAGCAATTGTGTGCTGTTTTATGTCTTTTGAACCGTATCAGCTGCTTCGGTTTGTCATATCGCCGCAAATAACAATACCCTACAGTAACGGCCTTATTCTTACCGTGGAAATGTCATAAACAATTCAGAACTGCTGCTCCAGCTGTCAGTATTTTCACGAAGTTTGCTTATCCTTGTCCATTCTAGTTTTTGGTTCGTATCAGTACGAACAAGTAAGACAAATGGAAATACACTGCTCAACGGAATCCAACTGTTTGTGGAATCCGTTAATTTGGTCTATACATTGGTGTAACTAGTTTACAGGCGAGGTCATTAAACAATCGATAAAAGCGTACACCCATTATCGTAGCATATACGTGAGCCAGTCGTACGGGTATCTGCATTTAGGGCTCTCATAGGAAAATTTGGTAGCAACTGCGAATAGTAAAATTGAACAAGCTACGCCGAGAGCCCACCAAATCTAAGTAGTACTCAAATAAAATATAAAATCTAGCCCGAAGGGATATTTACCAAAAACAATTCGGAATGGAAAATAAAAAACCGGTGCTTCACATTCTGGTGGTAGGATTTCATCATAAAAAAGGATGTCAGGTCTGTAAATTACAACCCATAACAGGGTTCTGGTAAATTCTAAGTGAAATGCATTATGAATGAACGATTGTTTTTTTTTGGCTTGTATTCGCAGGTGGAATTCTCCTACCCCCCACTCGTTGACGGTACCGAGGGCAAGAACGAATGTCCTTCTGGCTGGAAGTATCTGCCAACGCTCGCCCTGCCCGATGGTTCGCACAATTTTGACAGGGACTTCGTTTGCTTCAATCTGCCCAGCCTAACCGACCCGCAACAATCCGTGTACGGTATATCCTGCTACCGGCAGATTCCCCTGGAGGATGTGAAGATACGGACGGCCGACCTGACGCGCAGCACTGTACAAAAGTCCGTCTGTACACTCTTGTCGTTGCCAATCTATGGCTACGTTGAGGTTAAACTGTCTCTAATAGCGCAGGCGTTTTTCGAGCAGGGCGATTTTTCCACTACTGACATATTAGTGAAGGCTTATGAACAGTTGAACGCGTGCTTAACATCTCTCGAGCCGCAGGAAGTTACCCAGACGCGGCTACATTTCATAGGAGTTCCACTGCGTGAATTGCTGCTCAAGTGAGTTGAAACACCGTGGTGGCTGCTTTATTCCAAACTCATATTGTACTTTCCGACAATACTATTACCTAAATTTTCTTCCTCTCTCATTCTCAATCCAACTACATCTGGTGGAAAAATTGACACTTCTTTCGTGTTTTTCCAATTTTTTCTTGCTGGGCCTTCATGTTTATTTCTCTTCTACGTACCTCCAAGATGGCGACACAAAATTCTAATCTTATTTAAGCTGCTACTTCTGCAGAAACGGGTAGTTTGCTTCGGTTCACCGGTACACCCAACGTGTGCGCTAATCCTTGGCATCGCCTCGCTACAACCAGAGCTGATCAGCAAAGGCTTTCAGCAGGTGGCATGCGTAAAGTAAGTAGGCAAGGGGGACAAGGAGCGTTTGGAAACTATCCAAAGCTAACGCATTTCTCTCTCCATTCCATCGTTTCTTTATAGAACATCCCGACCTATGTCACCGATGCCAACCTTCGGTATAATGGATGAAGAGGAAATAGAAACCCCTGAGTCAGTTCATGTCTCGCAAGAAGCCCCTATTCCTAGAATCAGTGTCGGTAGCAGCCCTGGAAAAACATACAAAGAACTAGTTGAGGAGACCGGCAATGGAGAAGAAATGATAGAAACGGCTACCGACAGAAAAGTAAAGGAAGCTACTTCTATTGATAAGAGAAGCGTTGATAGCGCGCGCGAAGCAAACGTGAACGATACACTCAGCACTAGCTCCTCCGCATCTTTAGCATCGTCCTCTGAGGCGGTTGAACCCGTCGGCCTCGTGGGGGCCGCGATTAATGCACGAGCAACAAGTGCTGGTGGGGTACTAGTACGGGAAATGAGCGTCGACACAATAGCGTCGAATTTTTCTAGTCTGTGCGCGATCGAACCGTCAGAGTGGGGCGCTCCGTTGCGCATCTTTCACGATGGCAGCCTGTGTCTGCCGTACATCTCGCTGCCATACATGGATTTGCTGTCCGATCCGTCTGTGAAGGGCTACATCATCGGGGCATCGAACGTACTGTTTCAGCACAAACGGCACCTGGCGGATGTAATGATCGACGTCGACGCTGGCACTATTGATGTACTGGGCTTAGAGACGAAGCGCGAGATTCAGCTAAGCATAGAAGATCTGCGCTTCGCCGACTTCATCGTGCGTAACGTTCAGACGCCGAAAGAGGACGCAGAAGGCAGCGAGGTGTGGATACGGGATCAGCTGTACGGCTATATGGTGGCGTTGCTGAAAACGTCATTAACTTCGGGTGAGGTTCTATTTGTTTTTTTGGGTAACGAATGGACATTCAAAGTTATTTTGTCCTATCTTTCATTACAATGGTGCAGATGGTAGCAAAGAGATTGAACATTTCAACGCGCACTTCATGTCCGCCTTCAAGGCAACGCGCTGCTATAGCGACTGGTGCGAGCGTACCGGTGGTGGAGCAGTGCCGGCCTTCGACGCACTAGTTGGTGGACACCCGTTCGCCGGCACGCTCTCCGTTGCCGATATGAAGCTCCGACTAGCACAGTAAGTATAATGTATAAATTGGATAAAGTGCATTCAAATTGGGTTGCGCCGTTTCCATAACATTTTATCTGTCCATGGTTTAATACATATTTTTTACTAGCTGATTTTCCCGATTTCATACGGGCCCCGGTACCGGTACAGTACCGATTCAACCCGACCAACCTTTCCCGTTAGCCCAGGGTGGTAATCCCTGTGGTTTGTAGCCAACCGGTACCGTGAAGAGCTGGGGAAAGGCTTTCACCGACCGTCCACTAAACTTAGACATGATATCCATTCTTTTAAAGTCAGCTGATAGTAATCACTAACGTCCTTCGAGTTGGTTCGCCGTCCGCGCTTAAAAATGGCCCTCTTCTGAGTTTGTAGGCCCTCTACTTATAG